>PVIC010000405.1:0-126950 GCA_004025085.1 Thryonomys swinderianus
AGTGCTGGGATTACAGGCATGAGCCACCACGCCCGGCACTCTGGTATGTGGTATTGATTGCTGGTGGGCGTGAGTCACCACGCCCAGCATTGTATGTGGTTACCAGGGATCGAACTCAGGACCTTGCGCTTACAAGGCAGGCGCCGGAACCACTGAGCTAAATCTCTGGCCCCCCTGTCCCATCTTTAAAAATTCAACTTTTTTCTGGACTTTAATTGACACCTTAACTAGAGCAAAGTCGAGATCTCTGTGGACGAAGATGCACACATTGAACATGTTTTCTTCTATTCATAATCTCTCTCATGGAAATGGGAGAAGCTAACAATTGTATCAGAAATTCACTCTGCATGTCTCTTTGATCTACTGACTACCTTGAAACTCAGGTGATTTCCTGGGTGGGGAGCAGTAGCCCTGGGAGCAGACACAAGTGGAGAAGTGTGGTGTTCTGTCTATTGATGTTCTACAGTTCTTTCCCCAAATGAAGAGGATGAGCCAGGCTTCAGCAACATGAGTTCAGTCTTGGGCACCTGAAGGAGGCCAGGAGAGCCCAAGGCTCCCTGCTTTGCTTGAATGGGAAGGGGAGGGTTTGTGGCTCTCGGTGAGGCCCGTTGGGAAAAGCCAGGCTGCCCGCTGGGGCAGAGAGTTTGTCAGCTGCTCCCTCCCACTACCTGCAGGGTCCTAGGACCAGGATCCGGGTGCCTGTACTGCCATGCTTTGTCCCCTGGGGACACCCTCAGGGGCTCCCCAAGGCCTGTCCCTCAGTGCTGGCCGCCATGTCTCCCTCACCTCCTCTGGCTCTTCCTTCTCAAACACTGCGGAAGTCCCTGAAAATCCTCTCTGTTCTCTCCACAGATCTCCGGCTTCTCTTCGTCCTGTAATTAAAGTCTTTCCCTTTTCCCTATAATTAAAAGTGTGAATTTCAGGATAATTTTTCAAATTATTCTTTCCTTGGTATTTTGGATTTATTTAATTAGTCCTATAGCCATGGAATGCGTGTGTTGTTGCAACTAATTTTTTTCAACATTTAATGGGCAAAATTGGGGCTTAGAGAGAGCAGCTTTAGGAAAGCAATTACCTTCAGCTCCTGTTTCTAGATAACCCCATGCAAAAGAACCATGTGTGATGACAAAAAGGTCATTTAATTTGTGTTGTCCAGAGCAGTAGCTGTTGCCCCCAGAGCTAGAAACGGAGCGAGGGCAGGCACGGAATCCTGTACTCTACCCCACTTCGGCGGCTGCACAAGCCTGTCCTGCTGACATAGTTTTGCTCGGGACTGGGCAGCCCTAGAAGAGATGGTGCCCGGAGTTGAGCAGCGGCCCTGTCTGCACAGACTGGGGAGGTTTCTGCCTCGCGGCACCTGGAGCAGGGTGCGGGCAGGCCCAGGAGGTGTGGGTGATGGACTGCAGAGGCGCGTGCCTGACCCAGGCTTTGCGCTCTGCACCTATCTCCCGACGGGCTGTGTTTGGGCGCCAGTGATAGTGCTGGGCAGTGGGCGGCAGTGGCAGCCGCTGCTCCATGTCAGAGCGTGGAAAGAGAATTGCCTTGAACAGATTCCGTGCCCTGGCTATCGCACGGCATAAACATGGGCTGTCAAAAAAATTCCAAGAATCTCGCTGCACAGGAGGACCACGGTGAGGTCCCGGGAAGGAGTCATTCCACCCGGAGGCCTCCTGCTTCTCTAGGCTGGGAGACGCCTGAAGGGCACATCAGCGGTGAGTCTGCACAGTAGGACAGGCAGGCCGTGGGCCCTGTTCTGCTCCTCTTGGCCCTATTTCCTCTGTGGGGGGCTGGCTGAGCGTAGCCACCTGGCGCCCACATTCTGGAAGAGGACCAGCCCAGCCCCTGTGATGGGTCATGCGGAGCAGGGCACGGTGGCCCTGTGAGCTTCTCCCATTTGTGACTAAGCCTTTGCGCTTGTCCTTGGGCCATGAGCTCCTGGCTTCCAGCCCTTTCTACCATGCAGACAGGACTGAAACTCCTTTCTCAAGTTTCTTTCGCCTGGAGGTGGAGGGCAGATGCTGCGCTTGCTCGTACTCCTCGTCCTTTTCTGGGGGCCCCTGTTGCCTTCTCAGCCAGCCTGCATCCTCACAGAGGCCACACGGTGTTCTCATGAACACCTGCACCCGGTAGCACCCTGTCTTCAGAGTCGTGGCCAGGTGATACCTCCTGCAGAAGTTGTCATGCCCAGTTTCTTGCCAGAAAGCCCATGCAAGTGGATGTGGTGGGCACACTTGCAACCTAGCACTCTGAGAGGCCAAGGCAGGTGGGTTGCAAGTTGAATCCTGGCCTGGGCAGTTTAGTGACTCAGACTTTGTCTCAAAATTTAAAAAAATTGTTTAGGGACATAGCTAATGAAAGGCCTTATATTCTACTCTAGAGTGGCAAAAAAAAAAAAAAAAAAGAAGGAAGAAAAGTGCTCTTGAATGCTCTCTCATTAGCAGTGGAGCATCTTAGTTGCTCTGGGAAACTCTGGTCAAGTTTTCTCAAGAGACAAATCCTGGGTGTGAGGACGGTGAGTGTGGAGGGCACGGGCGGCCTGGAACGGGCGCCCTGGACGAGTCTGACACTGTCCTTTGTTCAACTGTCAGAGCACCCCCTGCCTGTCCTATACCATAACTAAAAACATAAAAATAGGTGTGAACATGCATGAGACCTCACAGCTGCCATGGTCCCCTCCTGCAGTGATTTCTTTTCCTCGCTCCATAGAGGCAAAGTAGCTTTACTGAGCACCTCAGACATGGTTTCCAGCGATGATCTGTGTTTCCGTTTCTAATCCGTACTTGTGGCTCTGGGGGAAATGACGTCACTGTGCAGCAGGATCTCACTGAGGTTTGGCTGAGAAGCAGACCGTGCCTCGGCTTCCACACCACTTGCCCCCTTTCCAGGTTACACTAATATTCTCCAACATGTATTTTAGTGTAATTTGTTCTAAATGCTTTGAAATGAGCAGGAGCCATTAAAAAAAAAAAAAAAAAGAAACTCGGCTGGATGCCCTTGAAGTGTCATTTCGTTTGCCGTCCCAGGAAAGTCAAGACAGTACAGGAAATGGTGGCCATCTGTTGGTTGGTTAAACTGCTCCAGAAAGTACCGAGGCCAATAGGGAATGTATGAATTATGTGGTAGAAAAAGTGGAGCTGTTTCTTAAATAGAAGAGATTGGTCACTGGGGCTGTGGGTACCATGGTTGGATCTATGTACCCAGCTACTCTTTGTCCTTTTCCTCCCAGCCCTCGGGGTCACAGGGTCAGTGGTGCCACTTAGCCACACTCAGTGTACTCTTTCCGAGGCTTGGCTGGGACCCACTGCTTCATGACTGCTTATCACATGTGAACACGTAGGGCTACACCTTTGGGTCTGCAGAGCAGGTGACCCTAGGCAGGGCGAGGAGCCTGCATGGTGACTGGGGCAGGCTGTGTGATGCCCACACACTCAGGGGCTGGACAAATGCCCTTCATATCCCCTTGCGATTTTATTTGCAGAGTTGATTTAACCACTGTTTTCCAGCCTTTCTCACTGAAGCCCTAACTTTGTTATTAGAGATCACTCTTCCAGCAGGATGTGTGATTTTTATGACTCTAAGTGCCAGAGTTCATGGATGTTTGAGTATCAGCCAGAGACCTGTGAGCCCCTCGTGACAAAGGTGGAGCCTCAGGGTTTAGAACAGGCTTGCTTTTCCCTAGCACGTTCCTACAGAGAACCCCGAGTGTGCATTACCTCCTACAGCTTCATCATCTTGCGTGTGAGCACTACATGTTTGCTTATTCCCATTACTTAAGTTTTCATGTGAAAAGTGTTTTAACTAAATTACGTCAGGTCACGTATAATTTTCCAATGCAAACACTTAAGGTGCCTCCCATTTCATTGCTGCTAAGAAACCCCTGGGTGGATGCTGAGGAGGGTCCTGCACTTCCAGACACCTCACTGGGTCTAATAATCGGCAAAGTAGGTGCTGACGGTGTTGGATGTGGACAATCCTAGTTGTTCCTGCAGGAAAGCTCAGGCACAGAGCCTGATCTGTTCCACGGCCCAGAGCATTTGGGTGGGCAGAGTCCCAAGGGAGGTGAATAAGATGAGAAGAGACACAAGAGAAGAGAAGTTGGCACGTGGGCAGGAAGGCAAGTCCCTGCTGTCACCTGTGTTTTCTGTTTGAGGGTCTATGCTCTCGCTCCTGTTTCCCAATGGCGTGCCCAGGGTTCCTCCTGATCTGTCTTCCTGTGGCCTGGAAGCTCAGTTCCTGTGATATCTGCTTTCCCACATGTGTTTTCCTGCTCCTGTTGCTCACCCTCATAATTCCCTAGGAGTCCCACACAGTATAATAACAGTAAACACCCTGGGGACACTGAAGCACATGGTAAGGCGTTCAGTCTCCCCCGTACAGCCCCTTCCGGGGCTCTGATAGTTGGCTGCATGTTCACTGAACATCCCTCCATGTCCCAAACCTGTGTGATTTCACAGAGCCACGACCTGAGAACATAGAAACTGCTAGTATTCCTCTGCTCTTACTGGGGTCTTGGTTAAGAAACTGATTCTGAGCTGTGGCTGACCACACAGAGACACTGTTGGTCCCCAGACGGATGGAAACTGTCCCTGTGTTTGTTCAAAGAGGAGTCACCTTCCAGGCCCTGCCTCACCCTGTCTGCCTGTCTCCAAGTGTCTGGATGAACCATCTTGTTGCTGGTGACCTGCTCTAGCTACTTGGGCCAGGGCCAAGTTTCAAGTTTTCCTTCCAGAACCTTCTTTCACCTTCTGAAGGTCTGTTGCAAACTCTCTTAACTTCCTAGCTCTCTTTTTATTTTATGCTCCTAGTTCTCTTTCTAGATGATCATGGACAGAGGGCTGCTTAGTGCTCATGTGCTAGACTCAGAATTCCTGTGAGCCTGGAGCGCCAGAGGCACTGCACTGTGTACCCAGATGGCTGGGAGGCAGGGGTTCTTGCAAATGGCATCTCCATATGCATTCCAAACTTGTTCTCAAGTCCCATCTTATTTTGTTTCAACAGTAATTTTGTGAAGTAGGCGTTGTTATCATTTCCTATTTTGAAATGAAGAGCCATAGCTCTTAGGACTCAGGGTGGGTCCAGACACATAGCTAACAGCCCCCTCCAAAGTCAGGGCCACCTCCTTGGACCCAGAGCCCTCCGAGCTTTGAACTCCCATCTTCTGGTCTATGGCTTTCCTCTGCTTCTCAGTTTGCTCTACAGATTCCAATGAGTGCAGCACAAAGGCAGACAGAGGCTGGCTCGCTCACAGAGGAGGGGCCGCTCATCTCCTGGCAGCCCGGAAGTGAGGGAGGGCGGCAAGGCTGGAGCCCCATGGTCCCTGTTAAGGCCACACCCCACTGCTCTTAGTTCCTCTGCCAGGACACACGTCCAGAAGGCCCCACCACCTCCCAGTTAGTGCCACCCTGGGAACCAAGTCTTAGACACATCGGCTTTGGGGACATTGGAGATGCCCACTGTGACAGGATCTGGAAACCATGCTGACTGTGGGTAGGTTCTGTAAGGGACATGTCCACTGGCATCATCTGCCTGTTGTGGCACTGAGGGTATGTGAGCTGGGATTTTCCAGCTGGAGGAATGAGGCACTGTTCCTGCTCCTTTCTGCTGCTGCCGTTTTATGTTTGCACACAGGAGCCGCCCAGGGCCTCAGAGCGCCCCTGCTCACAGACCTGAGGGTAGTCACCACCATGTCGACGGTCAGGCTTCTTGAAGACGGCTCTTCCTCCTGTCTCTTGGTGCTTGTTGTTGACTTTCTCATTCTTAGCTGAATGGATTTTGCTGCGGGGGGTTCCTGTTCCTTCGCTCCTCGCACAGCTTGCCTGGTGTTTCGTCCTCCGCCTGACCCCTGGGTCCGTCCTCTCCAGCACTCACGCTTCCCCTCCCAGGATGTCACGCTGACCCCGGTGCACCGCTGTTCACTGACTCGGGACGTCAGGCTGGGTGGGCACAAGGCCTCCTCCCTGGAGTCCGGAGCAGCTCTTTGCAGACAGTGATCATTTGGTGAACACCGGAGGCGTGAACTGGTCCTGCCTTGTGAGTTAACTTGGACAGATGAGGCTTACTCTTAATGAGCACACAGGACAGAGGAGGCAAAGGCACTGAGAATAGTTGAAACTGCCATCGGAGGAGAGGTGAGTGAGTGGATGAGGACTCGGTATCTCTTGGATCTTTTTGAGGCTGTGCTGTACTGCAGTGTTTAAGCCTGGGATCCCAGGCTCTAAAGAGCAGTTTGCATATTAAAGTCGTAGGCTTTCCTGACACCCTGGAAAACCCAGGCTTTCCCAAGAGAAGAAGCAGTTCTTTAAGAAAGTCAGCCTCTGGCCCTTATTCATTGTGATGTTCTCAGAGCCGCCTTCCGCTCCGTACTGGGTGCTCCTCTCCCGAAAGCTGCCTCCCCTGGGGCTCTTTGGCCGGTGCCTGCTCCACCCTCATGGCCCCTGCAGCTGGGTTGACATGTGTCTCAGTGGTGAGACCCTCCTCACTTCTTTCATTCTCTCGTACTGCGTGTTCAGGTAAGTCTTTTCAGTCGCTGTTTAAACCTGTCTCTCTCCTGCTCTGACTGTTTTAAACTCATTCTTTTGGCTTAAACCCAGGCATTCATTGTGAAAAATGTAGGCTGTTTTTGATCCATTGTGTTGGACTCGCCTTTTTCCATCACATGGCTGCCTGAGGCCCACAGAGACATGTCCTGCGCCCTCTGTGCACCCCACACCTGCTGCCCTCGCACCTGTGCAAACAGCACTGGGCAAGGCGTTGAGAGGAACTGGGAGACCCCTGTCATGCAAAGTTGGCTTAGGTTTTTTTTTTTTTTAACATGAAAGTTGCTCAAGGTCAGTTGACTTCAGTCTATATTTGGCAAAATGCTTTCGTTTTTTCTTTTTGTAGGAACTTTACACCAGGCTACATCTCTCGATCTTTTTATTTTCATTTTTAAAAATTTTGAGGTAGAGTCTCAATCAATAATTAAGTCATCCAGACCGGGCTTGAACTTTGAATTCTCTCTACTCAGCTGCTGTTCCGGGTGTGCTCTGTCAGGCCTGCTGGCAAAGTTCTTTCTCTCTTGAGCCAGTCTGAAGACCTACAGTGAAGCTCTTTTAATAAACTGTAATCTATAGAATATGAGTGTTTTGTCTTCTTTAGTAGGCTCTGTCTTTTTTAAAAGGACATCACTTATTTTTAATAGCCTATCTTCCTCCATGCCCTGCTTCCCCAGAAATTCAATTTCTATTGAAAGTTGGGAGGGAGAGACATGGGCCAAGAGTATACGTGTTCCTATTTTTGGGAATGAATTCTTCTGTTCTTAGTTCTGCACCATGAAAGTATCTAGAAGCCTTGTCAAATTCCGATGTCTGATACTAGTGTTTGGTTACATCTGTCAGATGTAGTCTCTCCTCCTTGAGCCGCAACGATGCCTTAGCATCGGAGGACTTAGCTGAGTCCTCCACAGGCTCTCAGCAGAAGCAGGTAGCCCAGCACGAAACATGACTCATCAGGCCCAAGAGACCCATCTTTGTCTCTAATGGAAGAGCTGCCCGGGGCTGGCTTCCGCCCCGCCAGTGTCAGTGCCCTGACAGTCCTGCCCTGCTTCTTGCTCCCTCTCACTGTAAGACGGTGCTGTGCTGGCCCCGCTGTGGTGCTGGTAGGGGAAGTTTACTGAGATTCTCCGGGGCTGTGGGACCAGCAGTGACACAG
Source organism: Thryonomys swinderianus (assembly GCA_004025085.1). Lineage (NCBI taxonomy): Eukaryota > Metazoa > Chordata > Mammalia > Rodentia > Thryonomyidae > Thryonomys > Thryonomys swinderianus. Next base: position 7,690 of record PVIC010000405.1, read on the forward strand.
ATATGACAGTTTTGTGAGATGAGGATGGGCTGTCAGAGATGCAGAGAGAAGGGCCGCTCCTCCCCGCCCAAGTCCCGCCTCCCAGGAAGCCATTGAAGAGCAGGCACTGAGACTGTAGTGCCAGGATTCAGGTGAAGGCCCCCCAAGTCAGGAATGGCGTGCACAGTTGCAGTGCCAGCACTCCAGGAGGCTGAGACACAAGGCTCAAAAATTCAAGTCCTATAAAGAAAGAGAGGAGAAGGGCTAAGGATGTAGGGCAAAGTCTCTGAGTTCAGACCCCAGTACCACAAAATACCACCCAAAACAACAGTAACAACTAAAAACCTACAGGTGTCTACACATCGATTTGTATTAGTTCTGTCTCCATTAGAAAGAAAAACCTGCCAACCCCTACTCAAACACAGGGGTGCGCAGGAGGTCCGTGGGTCACTGGAAAATACCCAGGGCTCTGGACTGTCTTCTCTTTCGTTCTGTTATTTAACATGATGCTCATGCTCCATAACTCAAGAGGCCTCTCAGGGACAGGTGCCGTCCACGGACCACACTCAGTCTTGTGTGCCTTATGTTACTCAGGAATCACTTTCGTGCTTGCTGGATTGTCTGGGTGATACAGGAGCAGAGAGGAAGGGCCCTGGGGTCTGCAGGTGCCCGGGAGAGCTGAGGGCAGAGAGCACAGTAAGGAACAGGGTCTGATCTGACACTGTGCTGGGAGGCACAGTGGGTCAAGGACGCAGAGAGGCTGGGCTGCCTGTGACAGCTGAGCCCGCAGCAGGACCCTGAGGTTGTGCTACACAGGCTCCTGCAGGGAGGCTCCCAGGCTGATGCTGGAGTTGAGGGCCTGGCAGGTGCATGGCCTCTGAGCCTGTCCTCAGTATCCTGCTGATCCTCACTGCAGGAGAAGCGGAGAAGCGTGGGTTTGCGGCACCGTTGGGAGGCAGACAGCACCTGCTTCTGGGCGTGGGCGCACTCACAGACTCAACCAGCACTCGTTTGGAAGCAGACATTTGGGCCACACGAGCACTCTGTGGGTCCCTGAGTGTGTGGATGAAATGTGTGCTGGACAGAAAGGGGAGGCTGCCCTTCCGGTCCTGACAGTGCCCGCTCCTGACCCCTGGAACTTTCAAAAGAAAGAAACCACATGTCCAGCATTGAAGAGCACCAGTAAATAATTTAATAATCAAAGGAAGCTAGTTTCCCAGGGTCTAGTAGGACCAAGTGTGGGTTTTTACAGGGAAGAAGGGCTGAAGGTGCTGTTTGGTATTGTTGGGACCAAGTCGCATCGAGTGACAATCTTTCAGGACATGACATGATCTTAATGTCCAACCAAGAGATTTATTACCTAAATGGCGACCATCCCTCCAGGGCAGGAAGGCACAGAGGCAAACTGAGGCACAGTATTCAAAAGCAAAACTCACTATCCCCCTGCACTCGTTACCAGGAGGTTTCTATGCAGAAGTGATTAGATCACTCTGTTGTTAAAGTACAGGAGCGAGTCATTACAGATGCCAATAGCAACAAGTAGATCACTGGTTATTATAGAAAAGTGAATTTTAAAAACAAAATCTATGGCTGTGGGCATCGGTTGGGTGGACAGTTTCCAAGGAGACAAGTACCATGTTCACAGGGAGGTTACAGGATACAAAGTGGAGGGTTTTGTTTTGTTTCTAACAAAATGGCTGTTTTTTTTTTTATGTCAAATTGGGTCTCACAGTATCAGACATGAAATGTGGGCTTAAGGAATTATTGTGGGCTTTTGGGAGAGTCTATGGCTTAGCACTTTTAAAGAGACTCACATGGCCTTTTTCCCAGTGGCAGGCCCTAAACAGTAGTTTTCCTTTCACCTTCCATTTCCTTCTGTTCTGTAAATTTGTCTGATTTCATCTTTTTTTGTCCCCCAAGTTTTTGAGAGTTGATCAAGATAAAGACAGAGATTGCAGCTTGGACTGTGCGGGCTCCCCTCAAAAACCCCTCTGTGCATCAGATGGAAGGACCTTCCTGTCCCGCTGCGAATTCCAGCGTGCCAAGTGCAAAGACCCTCGGCTGGAAATCGCCTACAGAGGAAACTGCAAAGGTGAGCCCCTGCTTGATCATCTGTGCAAACACGGGCAGACAAAAGTCGGGCGCCTCTTGTTGGTTTTCAGGAGTTAAGAGTAAAGACCAATTGCTATGAATTTCAAAGCTTTCATTTAAAAATTGTTTAATTTTTCTTCTAATGTGTTTTACACTGTAGTGAAACAAATTTATCCAACTATTTCACTGTTTTTCCCAAAGTCCTCTATAATTATTCTTACTGAAGTTTTCTATTTTTTTTTCAGTTCTTTATTCTTCTCTTTAGCAAATGCACAGTGACTATTGTATGTTTTCAGTGACACTCCTGGTACAAAATTTACCCTTGCAATGTTTAATTTTTCTATTTAACAGTCAGACTCAGAGTGAATACTGGTGCTTAGAGAAAGACAAAGAAAGGCTTCCCACACTTGGGAAGGGTCTGACTCAGCAAAAGACACTGGTGTTTCAAACCTAAATAGCACCCTTTCACAGAAGGTTTATCTTTCCCTTATTCTCTGGGACACAGCACCACAGAGACTGATCCTGCCTCGGGGATGGTTTCATGCCTCAGCCAGCTTTTCCCCTAGTGATCCCACTAGCTGACAAAATAAGATCCACACCAGCTTCTGGCAGAGGACAGTACCTCTGTGCATGATTGAGTGGCCTGCGAGTCCATGGGCTCCTCTTTTCAGCAGCAAATACCCAAACTCTGAGCAGGTTGGGGTTACTCTTTTAGAGAGCCAAGATGTGACTCTGAGCGCTCTTTGTCCCTGAGAGTGCTCCCTGTGGACAAGATCAAGACATGTGTAGGCGCTCAGAGTTAAGCCCCCTCAGAGACACAGCTGGCGCTTCTCTGGAGCCCCTCTTCACCCCGTGACAAACCTTTCTTTGTATATGCGTTTGTGTTGCATTGCCCTTGCCTGATGGCCACACATTAGGAAGGACTCTTTCTGCCACTGAGATTCGTGCAAAGTCAGAGTCTTTGGGGGCACACAGCACTTAAAGGCTCCAGGATGGGAAGGCCTGAAGGAGTCCCAGGAAGACCGTCCCCACTAGAAGGTATAGGGGAGGATGGTAGGTGGGATGCGATGGTGTGCACAGCTGCCGTCTCTCACAGCTCCACATGAGTGTGAGCCTCCTCATGTACTGAGAGTGTTGAGAAGATCCCGGGTGGAATCCTGTCTGAAGGTCCTGCTAGGAGCAGTGGGCGGTGTGGGATGAGACGCAGCTGGGTTTGGAGGCCTGGGGTGTGAGCCTCTGCGGTCTGTTTCTGCCTTGTGGAAAATGGCAGTTGTGGGAAGCTGTGGGCCAGAGGCAATGGATGCCCCAGTCTCTGAGGATGGCAGTCCAGGGACTATTTGAGAAACTCAGGGGGTTCCTGGCTCTGGGGGGATGTCTCCCATCGGCCTCTCCTATCTGCTTTTGAAAGTGGTTCTCTCAGACCCTAGGCTTTTTGTCCGGTGACGGCAAGACTAAAGATGGATTCCTTTGTGATGAAGAGAGTAAGCTTGAATTAAATACTGCTGTCCTTTGCAGTCATGTCTTTGTTCTTTACTTGCATGTGCAGCTAGTCTAATTTCTCTGGAAAATTCCTTGGTTAGAATCCTGTTCACTTCACTGGAGATAGATGTACCATAAACTTGTGACCCACAAAATAATACAGGGCCAAAGCAGGTAAGCATGAGATTTTGTCCCCTAACTAGGTTTAACTTAAGTCAAAAGGGTTATAGGAAGAACAGAGTGGAGAGACTGGTTTCATAGCTCCATTTAACCTGGGAGGCAAGAACAGCCTGCTATACAGACAACATATTAGATAAGTTTTGCATTCTAAACAGAGCAGAACATCACATATCTCTGGGACTCTAGACATGGGGTGCACAACTGGCTTTGAGGGGCTCTGTTTTGGCCCTCATCTGTTGTGAGTCTGCCTTTCCCCCACCAGGCTACCCTGGAAAGGACCTCTGGCCTATGCTGGGGTCTCCTTGGCCTGGGTCCTGGCTCATAATGGGAAGAGGGTTTTATTTTGGGATGGGCTCCTTCTCACAGGCTGTGTCCACTGTCAGTGTTTCCACCCAGACCCTTGGGTCCCAGCATTTAATGTCTGCCACCTCGCCTTGTGCAGGGTGGAAATGGGGGTGACGCTAGCTTGTGGATGAGACCCAGGTGCCTGACTGGCTAGAGGGGGATGCTGAGCGGTCCTTCTATCCCCAAAGAGCATGAACACAGGTTCTGTAGAGGACCCAGGTAGGAAGTGTTCTGCTTGCAGTTAAAAAAGGCAACAATGAAGTGCCCTCTTCCTCCCCGTAAGTGACCCAAGTACCACTCAGTCTTTCTTCACCTACTCCTGGTGCTGAAGTTGGCAGCATCCTGTAGCCAACTCCACCCCTTGGCAGACCGGCCACTGCTGCTGACTTCAGTACTTCGAGGGTGTTTCCACATATTTGGTGGGTGACAATTCTGTGGGTCCATGTCTTTTGGATGTCCTGGTTTGGAAACAAGAATTAAAATATTTTAGCCCACATTTAATTAAATAGGATTAAAATGTTTCATACATTTCATATTCTGAGCTAACCATTGACCTTGAGGAGAATCGCAGTGGTTTCAACTGATGGATTTTTCTCATATTTTCATAGAAATTTGTGGAGTTTGTGTTTTCTTAACTCAGCAAACACATTAATATTTTTTCTTTTGATCTGAGAACAGTAGGTCTGTCTTTCTTTTTCACAAAACCTCTGGCATTCATTAAAAGAGCCAGAAAAAAGTTATATGCCAGGAGAACTTGAACTATTTTGAGATTTCTGCAAGCAAAAATAATAACAAAAGCAACTTCCTTGGAGATTCCTGAGACGAAGAGCTCCGTGTCGACCCAACAGTGTGGGTTCAGACACAGGATGCTCCCTGGTCCTTGTCACTGTCCTCGGATGTGCACTGCCCCTGGGGCCTGTGGCACTGCTGAGATGCCCAAGTACCCTTGCCGGTCTCTATAGGCAAGTGAGCTCTCGGTATAGCAAGGACTGCAAGGCAGGGTCCCTACAGTGACCATTGCTGGGCTCCTGTCACTGAGATGCGAGTGGAGGGACTGCTGTTGGCATAACTTTAGCTCTTTCCATTGGCAAACCCTCAGGGGCAAACACAGAATTCACTGCTGTCTCATAGAGTCACTGCTGTCTCAGAGAGAGAGTTGACTCCTGGGGTCTTCATCCAGTTTCAACTTGGGGACTCAAAGCCTTGGTGTGATGGCACCTCTCAGGTCTCCAGAACGAAGAGCCGATCAGACCAGTCCTGGGAATTTTTCTGGTTTGAAGGAAGCCACGTACAAAGGCCACTATGTGAATCTATGGATATAAAATGCCCATAGTGGCAAGTCCATCGTTCAGCAAGTGGAGAAATAGTTCCAGGAGGCGGCCGCGGCCGGGATGGCTCCATGTGGGACATGCGGCCTCTTTTCAGCATGGTGGTGTCCTGGAGAAGATGTGCAGTGAGGCAGTCATGTGGTCGCCAGAGTGTGCACAGAGTGCCGCGCATGGCACACTGCAGAGAGGGGACAACGGAAGATTTCATGTTACATGGAGCTGAGCCATAATAGAAATTATTCTGTTAATGTCCTGAGGATTTCAGAGCCAACAGCAAAGGAAGAAAGAGTTTAGATATACAGGGGTGTGGGGGGGGTAGGGTGGGGAAGGGAGGGGAAAAATGAGAACTCGGTTGTGCCATATACTGGTACAAATTCTCAGTGTGGAGTGTGGAGTGTAATTGTGATGTGTATATATAATGTACCAATAAAATGTACCCCCCCAAATGATCATGAACACAGGGGGGTCTGCTTAATTTTTAATTTAATACAATAAGCACGAAGAGTAGAATTGTAAAAATTTGAATGTATCACCTATACATATTAAAGAAGAGAGTGTTGAACATTTCTATTCTATTCCTTAAAATGTGGCTGAAGACTAGAAGGCTGGGACCCCTTCGGTCCGTACGTGCATATGTTATGCACCTTCTGTTTAGAGTGGCACTAAAGGGTGATGGCACTAAAGGCACATGAGCCCTGGAGGATGCCGGGGGTTTTGAGTGTAGATTCGCCCTGCTCGGTGCATCTCAGTCCACTCTGGTGGCTTGTGGCCAGACTCGTCAGCAGAGAGGCTGCTGATCTAACACCAAATATCTCCTGTGAGGAATAGGTGGCCTGAGCTAAACTGGGTTGCTCACGAGGTAACGACAGGCTTGTTTTGAGGGGTGATTTCCCCACACCCTGGAATTTTGTGGTGCTGTCTTCATTTCTCCTGTGACTAGTCAGCAATACAGTGGATGTGAACTTGGAATTTAATATCCTGTTAAACACACGAGCTGCAGGTTTGAGAACGATCTAACCAGTGGCAAATGTGAAGTCTTTGAAAGAAGTCTGAGCCAGGACTGGAGCCCGCAAGTTGTTTGGAAAATTTATGCTTCTTTGGCACTTTCTATGATAGTTCAAACATGAGGAGTAATTTGTGGCCCCGTCTCTCCCTGGGTTGAGACTTGCAAGCTGCAGCTGAGATGGCTTTTCCTTTTCGATGCTCAGACCACAGGTCAGACTTAAAGAGTGAGGCGAGCTCATCAGGGCAGTGACTTCTAAGAGGACACAGACTACATCAAAACCACCGAGCACTCCGGAGTGCTGGCTGCCAGCCCACGAGCCCTGAGAGCACAGAAGCTGTGACCTGTGGCACCAGAGGCCTGGATGAAACTGGATGAAGCCGGGGTCTTTTGCCGTGGCAGGAGCAGCACTAAGCCACTGAGCCTGGCAGGGCCCTGGGGTGGCATTTCCACCTCGCCAGCTGTCTTTAATTGCCAGGCAGCAGTGTTGCGGTCTGAAGATGGGGCATAGGTGGCATGTGCAGAAGCATCTCTTAGAGACTCAGACGCTAGTCAGCTGGATTGTGAAGTGCAAAGAACACGGGGACAGCTGCTTTGTCAAGTTCTAGAGTTCAAAGGAGCTGTGCTGCTCCGTCATGTGCTCGGGCCAGCGCCAAGGGGCGGCCACTGGCGGCAGAGAGCTTGCACTGGGTCACGTCCTCACCCTACCTCGCACCCTTGCTGGGTCGGTGAGCTACGTACCTGTGATGCTTGGGCGTCAGATGTGGCTGAGTCCGTTCTGCTCACACAGATGGGAGGGAGCTTCACTCTCAGCACTGCTGACTCTTCCAATTTCCTGCATAGCAAGGCAGCATTGTGGTCTGCAAAATTAAGCACACCGCCATGATGCCGTGACTCAGCCTGGACACACGGCTGTTTGGGGGGGGGGTCCTGCTCAGATTAGCAACCCCCTTTATCTACTTGGTCATCAGGTTTTCCAAGTGAAGCTGGAAGAGGTGTAAGCCTCCTAGGCACTTTGGGATCCTGGGCAACTCAGATATGGAACAAACAGAAGGTTTGTGATTTCTACTCCACGGTGAGCTTAGCTTGGAGGCTGTGATGGGGGTGAAAGCCCCACCCCATGAGGTGTCCCCACACCCCTTTCCAGTCAGCTCCATGTGGTCTGGACTTGCCTCTGTCCCTGGGCCTGGCCCACTGCATCTGGGCACAGTCCTGGCCTGTTGGCACACCCTGTGGGTGTGCCTCTTTCCTGGGACAGTGTCCATGTGCTCCCCACAGATATCTTGGAAAGCTTCCCTGAGCCTCTGTCTTCCTCCTGCTCGTGTCTGGAGGGCCACCTGCTCTTCTGCCCCTACAAGGCAGGGGACGCTGGCCCTGCTGAGGAGCCCCTCCCAAGCCAGGCAGCTCTTTATCCTTGCTACTTAACCTCCTATCCCGTTCTCCCTGCAGACGTGTCCAGGTGTGTAGCTGAGCGGAAGTACACCCAGGAGCAGGCCCGGAAGGAGCTCCAGCAGGTGTTCATCCCGGAGTGCAATGAGGATGGCACCTACAGCCAGGTGACGGTGGGGCTGCTGTCCCGCGAGTGCAGGGGAGCGAGCCAGCCTGGGGAGATGACCTGTGGCACAGAGTGAGGGCCCAGTGAGGTCGGTGTGTAAGCGGCCCCTCTGTGCCTCAGTTGGTGGATACGTCACCAGACCGTGGCAACGGAATCGGGGCTAAGATTCAATTTGGTTTAATTTCCATTGTGGGACCCTGAGCCAAGACCCACAGGCTCAGTGCAGCATGAGCCCTGGTTTGGCTCGGCCTGTTGGGATCTGGGCTGGGAGCTGGCCAAACCGGGCTGTGGTGTGCCTGTGGTCAGGTTGTTAGTCAAAGGCAGCGTTGGACATAACTCAAGCCCCTGTGAAGGGAGCGGCAGTGTTGCTGCTCCTACGGGGTAACCTGAGCATGTAGTGCTGGCTTGGATTGAGTAGAACGACAGTGTGACCCCTCAGGGAGGTGACAGTGGGGGCCTCAGGCCTTTGCTGTAGTCAGTCAGCCTTTGAGAGGTGAGGAGTGGAGCATCGTGAGGAGCCGAGGCAGGACCATAGGGAAGGCCCAAGGTGCCGTGGAAGATACCCTGCTGCACACTAGGGCCTGTCTCTGCTCCTGGACTCTGCCAAGGGCTGGCTGAGGGGCCCGGGGTGTCTGCTGGGTCTCGCAAGACTTGGCATCTGTGGGTGTGAGGTGGAGCCAGGCTCCGTCTTGAGGCTGTGGTGACCCGTCAGGCTCTGACTGCATAGGTTGCCCCTTCTCCTCAGTTTAGTGATTAGAGGGAATACCGCCTCCTTCAGGCAGAGAGGCACAGTGCCAGGCCTCCCATGAGGTGATGCTGTACGGACACATGTGTCTGGGGGCTCACCCGTGTCCTCTCTCGGCAGGTGCAATGTCACAGCTACACGGGGTACTGCTGGTGCGTCACGCCCAACGGAAGGCCAGTGAGTGGCACCGCAGTGGCCCACAAGACTCCACGCTGCCCAGGTAGGTTGGATCAGTTCTTGGCTCCGTGGAAACTAGGGTGCTGTTTCTGGACATCATCTTACCTGTCTTTGCTCATAACTCAAAGGGAATTCAGTTTGAATGGAACTGAATAATTGTGCGAATGAGACAGGACTGGTAGGCAAAGCCTAAAGTAGTATTGAAAACTGTTTCTAAGGGAGAAAAGCAAAGATATGTATGTATTATATATACATGCATAAACAGAGAGCTCATTAAAGCAAACAAAATATACACGCACACACACACGTGTGTGTGTGTGTGTGTGTGTGTGTGTGTGTGTTCACAGAGAGAAGTCACTAAAGGAAGATACCTCAGTCTGAATAATGTTAAATTATGGTGAATCAGAAATCTCCAGTTTTAAAAAATAATCACAAAGATTGTAATCACCCATGGAAATGACCCAATGTGTTTTTTTTTTGGCCAAAAAAGCAAAATTTTCTGGGTTTGTATATATATTTTTTCACAAAGAAAGTGGATCATTCTTCACAGGTCAGTTTCTAGAGGGTTTATTTATAATATTTTATTACTCATAACAGGACGCGATGTACTGAAAGTAATAAAACTGGCAGGATAATAACCTATAAAATAACTTTTTCCATTAATATTCTACCAAAAGAACTACAAATGATTCTGATCCATTTTATTTGAAAATGGTCTGCAGTTTCTGCAATCCATCCTTGATTTATTTGTTGGAAGACCTATCAGACCTGTAAAGAAATATGCTTTAGCTGCCACGATTCAAAGGTTATACACATGAAAACTGGCAAAACATATCATAGTATCATGGAAAGAGCTACAAAATGTTGTCCCCAGCTATTCCTCTAAAGAACCAAAGCATGCAGCCAGGCTTCACGGCCTCTTCTGATGGGCAGTGTGCTCCTTCTTGGACCACCTGCGTGGCGCCACGCAGCCAGGCCACGTTCAGAACTCACGACCTCAGAGGGCCTCGTAGCAGGATGACACCCATCGATCATTACAGTAGCGCAAACCTCAAGTTCCGAGGTGACTCGTCATCACTTAAGAGACATGTGGTGTGCATTCTCCGGAATGAAAACACACCCATTTTTTCAAAACTCTTTTGCCATCCAAATTCCTTTTAAAGTGCGCTGAAAAAAATAATGTTCAGTCAGCTAGCATTTAGTTCTTTTCCAAACTCATGGAGGATATGGAAGAAGACAAGTAGGACTTTGGAGTTTGTCCTTATCTGAGTCCTGGCTGGAAAAGGCCTTTTCACCTGCTGCTTCCTTCTGCACAGAGCCACGTTGGACATGGAGGCTTGTGGAGGCGGCATGTAATTGCACAAAGCAGAGCACAGCAGGAATCACTATTCCTGTGATTTTAGTGATACTGTCTGGAAAACCAAGTGGTGCAGGAAAGGCTTGTCTTAGAAAACCATTGCAAACGTGGCTGAACTTTGTACAACAGCCAAACGGTGCTTTGTTTCTGGAATCGAATCACTAGGCTGTTTGCTTACATTGTTCTTCTACCCTGCTGCCAGTAATATGTGACTGCCTGAACATGCTCTACTGACACAGCCTACATTGATTTGGTGGGGGGAGATGGATTAGAACGATGAGTATTGTCTTTTTCTCAATGTCTGGTGTCCAGTGTATGGGAAATACAAAGTGCAAAGGCAGTATAACAGGGCAGCTTCTCCTGCAGGCCGCTGGTGCCTGAGACGGGCTCCTATTCTCATGCACGTGGCTGGTGCTCCGTACCCAACTGCACCACCAACATGCCCCGTGACTTCCACAGAGCCACCAGACTGTCCTTAATCCCTGCCCGTGTTCTGAGGGCACGTGGGTGAGCCAGTGTGGCACTAACCCTCCTGGAAGCTACAGTTGTGGGGAATTGTTGGGGGAGTTTGCAATTGAAAGGAGGTCGTGGGGAGGGCCAAGCCTCTCCACCTTTCTTCCCACTGGCACAGCCAGAACCTGGGCTAAGTTTCTACACTGAGGAATTTGCCTTCTTCCCACATGTCACTCTTGTCCTCCAAAATAATGCAGAAGAGCAGTTGTAGGATGTCAATTTGCATGAGATTACAACTAATGGTGGGGTCACAGTGGCCCATGTTCTATCTGCAAATTCCAAGGACCCCACTCTGGACACCTCTCAGTCCCTCACTGAGTGGTCAGCTGATACACAGTGGGGCTAACATTCATTATCTATCATCTGGGAAGATGGGGGTCATTAGGGCATTCAAAACCAGGCTGTAGTTCTTATGTCCTGGTGCTGGACAGCTTTGAACCCCCAGTGATACATGCACGACTGTCCCATTGGGCAGGGTGGGACAGTCCCACCAATGTTGTATGTGATACTAGTGGTTCAAGCTGGCAGGAACAGGTTAAAACTGTGCAAACTTCCGTACTTAGTAAATACCTTTTGCTCTCAAGGTTACACCAAGCTGATCATGTAAATAAACCATAAAATGTGGAAATCAGAAGATGAGGTTAAAAATAAGTACTAGATAGCAACCATCAGGGTGTGTGTGTGTGTGTGTGTGTGTGTGTGTGCACACGCACATACGTGCACACATATATATTAGGAACACAGGTGCACACGTTTCGAGGTGGGCCGTAGGGGGCGGGGCAGGTCCCATTTTCCACCAGGCTCTGGAGACAGAAGAGGTCCTGCTCTCAATGCCCTTCACCTTCTCAGTTTCCCAAGAAGACTCTTAAAATGGACTAGAGGTCTTCACTGCACAGTTATTAATTATAAGACATTAACACAAAATACTTAAATTCCTATGAATCAATAACAAAAATGAGATAATAAAGCAGAAGAAGGGTCAAAACTCTGGGGCAAGTAGAATTTTCTAAAGGGGGATAGTCTAACAACCAGTGAAAGTGGGAGAAAGTACCTAGGATTGTTAGTACCTGCAAATTCAAATCACACCGAGATTCCTCTATAGATAAATGTCAGGACGCCCATTAACCTTTCCTCCACATCTTTTATGCTGGGAGGGGCTGAGCCCCAGATACTTTTTCTGTTCATAGTGGGCTTCTATTTGTTTTCTAGGGATTTTCTCTCCCTTCCTGTCCTCCCTCCCTTCCCACACAGAGTTAGAGGTTAACACAGCTGCGAGTAGGACCTGAGCTTAAGCAAAGGGCTTGTTTCCAAGGGAAGATTTGTATATCTGCTCTAGTCTGTAATTTGGAGTCAGCTTCTGGATTTTAATCTGACCTCTCTGCTCTGACTGTGCACCAGGCCAGGAGCTTATTCTTGTCCTGAGCACAAAGTGGTTTAGGTGTTGTGAACTGAACTACACGCATGACTTTTTAACGTGACAGTGTCCAAAGGGTCTTCCTGTGGAGCCCCATCTAAGTTATATCTTTGAAGTAGGTGACAGACTTCGAGTTCAGGAAAATAGGCCCAGGACAGCAGGAGCTCTCACCCAGCCCTGCCTACCGCAGAGCACAGCTTGGCCCTGTGGGGTCAGTGAAGGGCTGGGGACCATGTCTGCTGTGGCACTGCCACAGCAAGCAGAGCTAGGTCTTCCTCACAGTGGAGGACAGGTCATCGTTCGGCCATTTCTATTTCCTATCAAGATCCACGGCATCGAAGTTTATACTCTACCTTTCCTGGTGAAGGATGCAGTGTTCCTCCTGCTTGGCTGAGCGGGTGAGTGGTCCTTCCTGGCCCTGCTTCACTTCCTGTCTCATTCTCCTTGTTTACTCGCCTCGGGCTATTGCTCCTAGGGAGAGGAGGCCCAGGAACAAACACAGATGGGAAGAACCCCTATGAATAAAACTACAATTCCTGTGTGCTCTTACAGTGCCTGAAGTGTTGGTTCCTACTTGACAAAATGAAACGCTATGTTTTAGGAGAGTTCTAAATAATTTCTGAAAAATTTCACTTCATAAGGAGCAGCCTTGATTTTTAATTTTTCACTAAGGAATGGCTCCTGCAGTAAGCTAAGGATCCCACATAGCTGGGGAACTTGAAGAGAAATAACCATCTTCCAAGACACTAAATTCCTGAACAGTTAAATCAACAAGTCAGCTGGGGCTGGTCCCTGACATCTCTAAAGTACTCCTTACCAGGGTCGTGAACATGCAGCTTTGAAATTGCATCGCTCTAATTGGGAAGGAAACTTTCTTGAAAATATTTTTCCTTTCAAATTGAACTTTTCTTTAGGTCTAACACTTATTGAAAAATAAAATAAAATAATTCAATACATATCGACAAAGAAATGTAAAACGATCAACTGCAGTGGGTAAAAGAAAAATCCCTGAAAACTGACATCTCACAGGAAATAAAAACCAGTGAAAAAGAACAACCCTGGCACTCAGGCTGCCATCAGACTTCAGAAAAAATATTCATCTGAATTGACTGAGATTTTGATAGAAAAGTATAAATTATATGAGCCCAGGAGTATGTACTTTTAGAATGGTTTTTGTTTTTTTTTTTGCTTTTTGGAGACAGGGTGTCACTTTGTACTTTAGGCTGGCCCTGAGCTCACTATGGTGCCCAGGCAAGCTGCTGCGAACTCAGCAATCCTCCTGTCTCTGCCTCCCGAATGTATTTTTGTGTTGAGAAAGTTCATTTCAAGTCCTTGCTGAGGTAAACTAGTTACTGATGCAGTGGACAGAATCTGTAAAATTCCACAAACAAAGTCCATAAACAAGTTCATAAACAAGTTCCTGCACCTAACCCTACCTGATGGTGGGGATTCCTGAGGAGTGTAACTGATGCTAACTTTATTTTTTAAATTAAACCACATCTTAGAGGAATAGCCCATGCAGTGTCTGTGACAGAGAGGAATGGAGATCACCCGTTGGGGAGTCAAGGGGCCTGCTTGGGTTTTCTCACACCTTGACTCTCATCCTGGGCCTCTGGGATGAGCCCTGTGCCTGCCCTTGATCTCTGCTCCTATTCTCTTTTACAATTTGGGCTTATTTTTGAATTATGAAAACATTCAAGCAAAAATATTTGGATGTTATTATTTTTCTATTCAGGAAAAATACTAATTTTATGTTTCCCTTTTAGGAAAAGGTATGTATCTGTGCCTAATCCTCGCAGTTCCCTTATAATCCTCTTCCTTATTGTACATCTGTCTGATTTGTGATTGAGCTGCATGTTAATTTCCCAGAGTGCCCTATGCACTCTGCTTTACCACACCTGTTGCCCAAAGGGCTGTTGTTCTTCATCTTATTTTTTCTCTCCTCTCCTCTCTTCTTTCCTCTCTTCCTTCCTTTCTTCCTTCCTTCCTCCCTCCTCTCTCTCTCTCCTCTCCTCTCTTTCTCTCTCCTTTCTTTCTTTCTTTCTTTCTTTCTTTCTTTCTTTCTTTCTTTCTTTCTTTCTTTCTTTCTTTCTTTCTTTCTTTCTTTCTTTCTCTCTCTCTCTCCCTCTCCCCCCTCTCTCTCTCTCTCTCTCTCTCTCTCTCTCTCTCTCTCTCTCTCTCTCTCTCCCCCTCCCTCCCTCCCCCCTCTTTCTTTCTTTTTTTTCTTTCAACTCTGGCCCTTGTGCATCCAAGTTAGGCATGGTAACACTTGGACTAAATTCCTGGCCCCCTCATTTTTCTAATATTGCATAAATTGCTAAAGAAAGCAAAACACTTTCAGAAGTAAACAGTCTTGACTTATGTGGCCCATTCAAGAATAATGGTGGATTATTCTGTGCAATTTAAAAATACATCAACTGCAGCATGAGACTAAAATACATAGGCTTCTCTCCTTCCCAGGTTTTCACTATTCCTAAATTAAGGCACTTGAAATCTATGGTCATGAAAGCTACTAGATAACAAGTTTCTTACCTACCATGAAGGGCTACTCACTTCTGTTGCTTCCTCGAGGACTTCAGGAGGCATGTGACTCACTAAGGCTGGTTCTGCACCTTGCTGCTCCAGTTTAGAGCCAGACCGGGAACTCCAAGAAGCCCTCCTGGAAGAGAATACAGATTCTACCCACTGGGGTGCACAGGTGAAGGTGCCCGCACCGGGGAGGGCTTGGAGCCCACAGTCCCCAGCTGTGGAATGAGCCACAGGCTAAACTGCTTCGGACCAAAGCTTTGAGTGTCTTCTCTCTGGAATCCAGGGAGGGAACCAGATGGGGGTGATGCTGTGTGTGCTGAGCTTCAGCAAGTCACAAGCCACGTGGCGTCCCCCGTACTTGCTGGTTCTCTCACCTGCTGACCCTCCGGCATCTGTTCCGTCAGTCCTCTGGCAACATGGCACATGCAGGAGGCGTTCACGGGCCCACTATGTGCTACGCTCAAATGCAATGTGCCCTGTGCATTCAGGCACAACCGATGAGCAGTCTTCTCCTCAGTCCCCCCAGCCAGCCTCTGCTCCAGGCCAGGAGCAGGGAGCCCTCCAAGCAGGGGGCCCTGCTGCACCTAACAGGCGCTCCTTGGCAGGTGGACCAGGGCTTGCAGAGGGAGCCCCCGGTGCTACAGTGGGGTGGCCCCTCCCCTGCCAGCTAGTTGCTGCAGGGGGCGTCCCACAGCGGCGGATGTCAGTGCAGAGCTCCCTGTGGCTGGCTGTCCTCTTGACTGGACTGGGCAGGACTGGGCTCTCCAAGGCTGTGCCCCTCGGCTGCTTACCCCGTGGCACATGACAGATGTGTGCTGACTGGGTGAGTGAATCAGTGGGGGAAAGGGACCCGCATAGGCGGGGGGGCACCCTGCGGCTTAGCTGGGCCCACATGGCTTCCTGCTGGGCGATGGATGAGACACAGGCAGGACGAGACTGCGCGTGGCTGATGGATCCTTTAGGGGAGGCTCCTGCACTGCATGCTGGCCTTCTGCAGTGTCACAGCGCGTGCTCCCCGCCCTGCCATGGGAATACTGCCCTCTCCTGGGGCACTTTCATGCTGTTCTCTGGAGGGAAGGGCCGAAAAGCCCGGCGGTAAGCAGGGCTGTGGTGCTCTCCAGCCTCTTACTCTTCTTCCCAGCGAGGGTGTGAGACTTCCCGCAGCCCGAGGCGTGTTCCAAGAAGCTGCTGGTACTGTGCGTGTCCCTGCGGGGCCCTGGTCTGGTCCCCAGGCTGGATGCCCTGCAGGGGCCTCCTCCCCTGGACAAGTGCCCTGCAGGGGGCCAGCCCACCACCACACTCACCCGCTTCTCGGGTGCTGTGTCACCCGTCCTCCTCCCTGCTGTTTTAGAGCACGCGGAGGGCCTCTGAAAGGACTCATCCCTTTGAGCAGAGCGCCACCCTCTCCTGGTGCTCCCCCGGTTCCTCCATCCTGCTGGGTGCAGTGGGTTTGATCCAAACGCGGAGAACCTCGGAGACAAAGTCCCTCGTTCCGCTGTGAACTCACGTGTGCCTAGTGGGTCCTCTCACTGGAACAGAGGCCACGCCGCCACTGCGGAAAGCCACCCTTTCCAGGGGCGCTAATGGAGGGCAACGTTCACACAGAACTTCTCATCGTGAGGAATGTGGCGTAAGGTGACGTCCAGCCTCTGCCTTCCCTTCTAGGAGTAGCCGTCAAGCTGCCTCAGGTCCAGAAACTATCACTGTCTTGCACACGTCCTGTGCGTCACTCTTCCTCCAGGCCTAGGTCAGTGAAGGCGAACCTTGTTTCAAAAAAGTTTTCAGTGACGGCACACGTGCCATAGGTTTGCCATCAGTGACTCAGGCCCCAGTCCTCGTACAAAGCAAAAAGTTCCATAGACCCCTGTTGCTAGGAAACTGCCCTGGAAGAGTAAACACAGTGTACTTGGTTCTTTGTGTTAGTGGCTCCTGAGTCCTTGAGGCCTGCACGACGCAGGAAGGCTGAGGGGTGGGGCATCATTTTGTCCCCGAGTGGATGGAGGACCAAGGGAAGTCCCCGTCGGGACCTTCTGCAGAATCCCCATGGTGCGATATTTGGACCATGGTGTCTGTGATGAAGGACACTGGGCCTGTTTAAAGTTCTTGTTTGCATATTTAGAAGCAGACAGAGTCATTTTTGTGTAAATTTGTTCACGTAAATGCTGATTGAATCCAAGGGACTGATGAGCAAGAGAGAGAGGCTGCTTGGGGGAGGGTAAAAGTTGTCATATGTTGTGTTCTGATTTCAGTCTCTAATCAAATTTTGAGTCCACAGTTTATACTATTGTAATTTTAGATTACAAAAATTTATCATAATACAATCAAGCAAGGAGCTCTTTCATGAGGAAGGACAGGCTCATTATTATTTAGCATATTTGTACTTTCCTTTCAAATTGAAATCCACATGCTAATGTGCAGAAATATCAATGAAATACTGTCCTTTCCAGTCAAAAGAAAGAATATTTTTGACTCATTGCAGCAACATGTGATGAAAATAGACCAATGAATGGGAAACTCAAGCTGTTTACAAAATCTGGATTTGTCGAGATGGCACACAGGGAAGAATTGGGCATAAGGTGTTCTGAGCTGTCCACCAGCAGCTGCTGGGTCTTACACAGTGACGTCCTGTGCCAAGGCTGGAGCAGGCCCATCTCCTGACTGGTGGGTGGGGCAGCTGGGAAAATATGGAGCCAGTAGCTTTCCAAAGCCTGGAAACAAATGGTGCAGGGAAGGAGGAGGAGGGGCAGCCCTGCCACTTGCTTTTCTCCCTGGCAGTACAGAGTTTGCACATGTGCCACACTCAGGGACTGGAGACACTTTTCTGTCTAAGGCTCCAGCAAGCTTTCATGAGGTCTTCTTGGCGATTGCTGTGCACTGTCTATGTGGGCGCAGGCTGTTTTTCCTCTGTGCATCCCTCTGACCAGATCCTTGGGCACACCAAGTCACCTGTGTACTCCCCAAGACGCATAAACATTCTCAAAATATTCTAAAGCTTGTATGATTAACACAGACATTGCATTTCAGGGTCGCATTGAGTCTTGACATGAGAAGAACAAATGATACACGTCAGGTTCTGAGGTATTTTGGCTAAGGAGTGTTACCTAGCATTTGTTTTTATGACATGAGCAGGTGTAATGATGAGTGAAGAGAAAGTCGCCATCGAACGCAGTTCTAATCCTATGGGAAAGAAGGATGAAACCATATATGTGTCATATAAACCTGCCAATAGCATTGCATAACTTTCCTCACAAGTTACTCTTAGGAAATATCCTGTATCACTCTACAAAAATATACTGCTTCAATTGCCTTCTCTCTAGCTCAGCATCGATTGAAACTAGGGTTTTAAATTATCTGTAGTTGCCCAACTTTTATTATTTCACAACCATCCCTTCTTCGGCTCACCTCCGAAGTATAGAGTAGCATTTCCCAGCTGTCCTGCGTTGGGCTAGCGGGTTTTATATGCCCAAGTGTTCAGCATTACAAGTAGGAATGGATCTCCTGGTTTAGAGCCTGTCACTGTGGGTCAAAGTTGCCTCCAGGGATGGGAAAGCTTGCATAAACTAACTAGAAAGGGACATAGCACGAGGAGTTAACCCCAAAGGAAGGAAATATTTGCTGAGCTTACTCACTGATAAACCTTTAGAGTCAAAAATATTTTTGCTCTTTGTTTTCTTCTTTTAGGTTCTGTAAATGAAAAGTTACCCCAGCGGGAAAGCACAGGAAAAACAGGTAACTATCTTAAAATGAAATTACACGATGATATGTGATATCTGGTCCAATTTATGCCTTAAGTAAATTCTCAAATTGAAACTCAGTCGTGTAGAAGTGACAATAATGAATGCCCCCAAAGTTCTTTTTGCATTCAACAAACCTATATCCAACTGTAACTGTTCTAAGTTACATCAGGGGTACTGGCCACACACTGAACTAGAAATCCTAGAGTTCACCTCAGGGCTTTCCATGCCTGGCAGTGTTGAGCACACTGCGCGTTGTGGTGAATCTCAGTGTGTTAGGGATTAGGTAAGAATGTCAAGAACCACTATGAGTCTGTCAGGTTTGACTAGGTGGGTCAGGAACCATAATAGGTGTGTCTGGGCCACTGCACACGTGTCAGAGACCATGGTAGGTGAGTCAGGGTGAGTAACTGTAGGTGTACCAGGAGTGACTGTTGGGATCACGACAGGTGTGTCAGGGATGACCATAGGTGTGTCAGGGATAACTATAAGTGTGTCATCAGGGATGACTGTAGGTGTGTCAGGGGCCACATGGGTGTGTCAGAATCTGTTGTAGGGGTAGCGGGGTTCTGTGCAGGGATTACCTGGAGAGTCTCGCGGTCACCTGGAGGGGGGCAGACCTGCCCGTTTTGTCTCCACCTAGGATGGTCAAGCAGAGCGGGAGTGGAGGACCCCAGAGGACACAGTGCGAGAGGAGGGTCCCCTCTGTCACAGCTGTCACTCCTGTGTAGTGGGACAGGCAGCCACCCCCCTTCAGGATCACTGGGGAATCTGAGATCATCTCTCCTGGGTGGCGATGTGTCCGTGGTGGCTCCCAGGGCAGTCCCTGTCTTTTCTCCCTGCCCGCTCTCCTGTTCCCTTCAGTCCCAGGGACATGCTCCCTCTGTCATCTGTCATCCCTGTTAAAGCCAGAAATTCTTTTCATGACAACAGGAGATTAAATCTCAGTGCCAGCATCTTAGGCATTGTTCTTTTGCCTGATGTGGTATAGAATAAGGAGCCAATAGCACGGAGAAGTGACACAGAGACAAAGGACGGACAGGACTGGGACACGGGCTCTGGTTTTGCCTCTGGGAAGGACAGAGGGACAGCTGCACCAAACACCAGAAAAGGCTACTTGAATCTGAATCTATAAGATGATGGGGTAGACATAGTGATGGTTTTTAGGGAAAAGAAAGTGGTAATATTCCTGATTAAGAGAATTAACCAAAAGCTGAAAAAGACACAAGATCCCACTGAGATAGGACCCTCATCCTGTTCATTGAGAGGCACTTGGGGGATCTCTGGAGAACTTGGGTGTGGAAGAGAAAGTGGACTTAAGGTGTTGATCTGTAGAAGTATTTCACAGAGAAGGAATACACAAAATTAGCCAAAAACATTGGCCTATAGATGAAAAATGAACCACATAAGAAATTCTTGTGGAAAGAAAATAGAAGCATCCAGCTCTGAGCTTTTGTTTGGTTCCCTTAGGGTTGGTCAGTAGCTGCAAAGGGCTGGGGCTGTGCCCATGGGTGACCCTATCTTAAGGGGAAGGGGAAGGGGAAGGGGGAGGAACAGGCTCAGGGACACTTGGAGGGAATAGCAGCCTGGAGTGGGGCAGAAGCAGGAGAAAGGCCCCTCCTGGAGCCGGGACAGCACATCTGCCCGTGGACAGGGAGCTGGAGGGCCGAGTGTGGTGACCTGTGTCAACCTCAGCAAACCATGCACCAGCGATAGCACGCTTGACTGTTGCCCTCGCAAAAGCGGAGTGTGTTCTTTTAAAGGGTTAAATGTCCTTTACGTATATCCCGCTTTTCACTTGTTTTTCTCAGGTGATAACATATTTAATAACAGAAGGTTCCACTCCAGTTTATTGTCAGCATCAGCATTGGCCCTGGCTATTTCAAATAAGTTGATGCTACAATTTTGTCATTATTTGGACAGCAAACTTTTTGCAGACATTTTTTGATGGGAAGATTTTGTGACAGTGATCTTTGTCTTTCTCCCTCATAAGCCTTACAAGAAGCTTCGTGCTTCTTCTCGGGCCTGAGAGGAGGGCAGTACACAGCTAGATGCTCACAGGAGCAGCTCCGTCTTCGCGTTTTGATACCGAAGGCCTTGAGTAGCATTTGGGGGAGAACACAGAGGTGTTGTGGGAAGGCCAGTGCCTAGTTAGTGCTGCCTGTGTTGGGCTCACGGTGCAGAAGTGGGGCCTCTGGAAGGTACTGCCCGCAGCTGCTGTCTGGCCACATCAGGGCTGGCATCAGCTGCCCACCTGACCCCTGCTCTCTGTTACGTGCCCAGTGTCCTGACTTCATGCTTTGCTGACCTGAGATTTCCTTCCCAGAGGAGGGTCCCTGCTCATGTTTTGCTGTCTTCCTCTCACCCGTCCTACCGCTGGTCATCGACTCCAGTGGTTTATAACGGATACTAAGTCCCGTGTGGGTGCCTTGCCGGGAGGGGGTGTTGTGGGAACGTGTGGGGGCTGTGGGGGTCCTGCATTCCGTCCTGTATGCACACTTACTTAGCTTACTCTCATAATTGTAGTCTCCTTGCAAATCTTTTCCGTTCTGAATTCAGATGATGCCGTGGCCCCGGCGCTGGAGACTCAGCCTCAAGGAGATGAAGAAGGTGAGCCCAGGGAAGACGGGGCCCTCCGGGGAGGACTAAGGGACGGGTGGTGGAGTTGGGAGACAGAATCCGGGTATCACGGCGGGGCACTGCTCAGAGCAGGTGGGAGGAGCCAGACTCTGCGCCACCCTAAACAAAACTGGAATGTGCAGAGAGGGGAAAGGTCTGGTTAACAGGGATGCGCAGGGGGAATAGGAAGAGGTGCTCAAAGCGTTCTCAAGTGCACTTGGGCATGAGCAGAGAAATCCAGGGTGCAGCTTGCAGACTGCAATTAGTAGTTGTGTACTGTGTGCCAAGAGAGTCAATTTAGATACTTTTACTACGCATGTGCACTAACGTACATAAGAGAGAAGTTGGCTACTTAATCTGCCTGACTGCAAAGGTTCATTTACCATGTATCTTAAGGATAGATGACAATAAAAAGATCACAGGTGGGTGGGTCTGTCCAGCTCTACCTCCAGGAGGGCACCTTCTATTTTTCCTGATGATTTTAAGTGTTTTCTTATGTCTTCATGTAGCAGAAAATTGTGGGTTGTAATTTCAGAATTTGGGTAACAAAAAATGAATATTTCAAAGGGTAAAATAACATATACCATCTCCCTGTGCACATTTCCCATTTTTATAACTAGTTGTGAAAAGGATAGGCTTCCTATTTTTAATGTTTAATAAATTATCATAGACATTGGGCAAACTCTTGAGTCAAATGGAATCAGAGTTTGATAAAGATGTATGTGGAATGTACATTATAAATGAACTAACAGTTAAAATGTAGACTTGTGTCATTCTGCAAACAGTAACAGTCATAACTAATGCTTTGCTGGTCACACGTGCCCTGCTCGAAATCCATCCCCAGGTGGGACTGGAAGGAGAGGCCTCGTGGATGGCAGCAGATGGAAATATGAACCTGATTGGTTCAGTCTGCGTTTTCAGGCAGAGTGGTGATCCACACCACAGAGACTCAATTTTATCTGATAAACATTCTCACTGAAATGATGCAAACGTTCTTTTTCAATTTCACACTTTGTGAGGAACCTTCGAACGGAGCAAAAGCCTGCCCGATGCAGGTATAACCGATAGCTTTACCCTACATGGATGTATCATTGTACTGTGGACTGTGTTCTAAAACCCAGGTCTTTTAAAGGGGAACTTTTTAGAGTCAAACAACTGTTAATTGGGATGAAGGAAAAAGTAGGTGAAAATATTTGAAGAGGTTATTATTATTTCCTCTAATAGTTCCATTTTAGTAATTTCTTCAAAAAGTTACCAGCATACATTTATTTGTCAAGTTGACTTCTAGGGGTCATAGAGGACATTCTGAAATCTCTGAGATTTTTCATTACCATGGACTATCTTTCTGCCTTGCTTCCCTAGACATTGCCTCTCGCTATCCCACCCTTTGGACGGAGCAAGTTAAGAGTCGGCAGAACAAGACCAATAAAAATTCAGGTAAGCGGGGCCTGGGGCACTATGTAAGGATTTAGCTCCTGAGTTTCACTTCTGCGTCTTCAGTCAACAGGGGCCCCCTTTCCTTCAGAATTGAACGTAATTCAATGAACTGAATGTAACTGACCTGAAAGTACGGAAAGTAATTTTTAGTTTTTCTTAGAAATGGTTATTATAGCGCATTTCCCTTATTGTATAAAAAAGATTAACCCATGTACTTGTCCCATAAACTTTAGAAACTGAGTTTTGGTGTTTTTGTTTGTTTGTTTGTTTGTTTGTTTTTTTACCATGTCTCCAAGTTACCAGATTTGTGTCTGTGTCATAGAGAGCAGTGCATGGGGAATGAGCAAAAAGGCCTTGTAGATTTCGACCCAGAACTGCTTAGTCTCAGCTGAAGGTTTCTCGGGGGAGAAGCGACACGACCATTGCCGAAGCTCAGTGTGTGAAGGAGGCACAAGCTGTTATAGACGCCATCACTGAGGCAGGCGAGTCTCGGCACAATGAAAACTGCCCCTGATTCCGCAGCTTTGCCAGTGCAGAGGCTCAGAGAACAAGTGCATTTTTTTGTTCATCTTCGTGCTGCCAGATTTCTGAGCTGTTAGGTGACTTGCTGATTATAATTAACTCCTAAAACTTGCACCGGCTTTCAGTAGGTAGCAGGGCTGAAAAGAATAAGGAGATTCCGGTTGACATCTGTTACTCTACACGACAATTTGATTTAACTCTCCTTATAGGAGGAGAATATACAGTGATGACCCTGGGCTGATTCATGGCCCAGAACACAGAATTCTCCCAGTATGTTTGTGTGAAAAGCCATTGTCAGAGGCAGCTGTATTCTGAGGCGCTGAAGAAAGTCAGACCTTGGAGGAATTTCAGGACAATAAGGACAGTATTCAATTTGTGAGTTTTTAACAGTGAAATGGGGATGGATACCAGGATTTATGTCATGGCCTCTGCAGTCACTGACATTTCACACACCAGAAAAACGCTGTTTGTATTTAATTTGTTTTTAAAAATACTCTTGTTTACAAACATCTTTGGTTGGACATAGACACATGTATTTAAGAAAGCATAAATACTCTGTAATTTATTATTCTAGTTTTTCTAATCATTACCCAACTTGTCAGTAGTCTTTACTTTAGAGTCAGTACTCCAAAAAAGGGCAAAGTAGAAACATATTGCTTATTTCCCCTGATGTTTCTTCTTATGAGCCCAAAGTAGTATTTTCTCCCAGTGGATTGCATTAAAATATTGCTTTTGTTAAAAAAATACATAGAATATGTTGCCAATCATCATAGCACATGCACAGTGAGTGTGTATAGGAAATGTGATCAGATGTGCCTCACGGAGGCTTTTCAGCAGAGTGCTTCACACAAAAAGAAAAGAAAAATGCCATCTTTTTAGTCCATGAAAATTTGAAGACAGTAGTTACTCAAACAATTTATTTACTATGTTCATAAGGAGTGTTAAGATCATGTGCTCTATGGGTATTCTGATAGTTCAGTTCTTATTTTCCTAAAACAAACTTAATCAAATGAATAGAAATATACTCAGATGGATAGTAACTAAAAAAGAAAGATAACTAATTATTATGGCATTTTGATCACTGGGCTTACATTGAAATCCAATATACACAGAAATATACATGAAGTAGTCTCCTTTCAGTGTAAGAAAAACATTCCTTGGGTCAGAGATTTAGCGCAGTGGTTCCAGCTTCTGCCTAGCAAGTGCAAGGTCCCTGGTTTAATTCCCTAAACCACATACAATAATAGGGCATGGTAACTCGCATCCACCAGCAATCAGTATCACATACCACAATACTAAGCATGGTGGCTCACACATGTAATCCCAGCACTTGGGAGGCAGAGGCAGGAGGATTGCTGAGTTCGAGGCTTGCCTGGGCTATGTAGAGAGCTCAGGGCCAGCCTGAACAACAAAGGGAGACCCTGTCTCAAAAAAAACCCAAAAAACAAAAAACAGAAAACAAATAACCCCCCAGAATGAACAAAAAATATTCCTTTTACTATATGAATCACTGATTCATTAAATAAATGAGAAAATATGAAATTTCTCCTTTTTAAGGAGTACATCGTTCATTTTTTCTAATTGATATAAATTGAGTGTTAATCTCGTTATGATCTTGAATCATTGTATTCAGTTTATTTTATTCATGGGAGATACTAAAAGTCTATCAGATAGGAAGTTTTGCAAAAGTCTTTAAATTATATGAAGTTATTTACATCTTTATTAAGAAATTATGTCTAATCAGTACTCTTCATGGTGACATGTTAAATATTTTCCAGATTTCTACCTGATTTCCTTTAAAATTAGCCTAGAATATTAGACATGATATTTTAGTATTTTTGGTTGTTTGTACAATCTATTAACTTTACAGAACAAATGTCATTCACAAATTAGAAACACCTTTATACTTCAGGTTTGACAGCCATCCAAAATAAGAAGCATTTCCTGTCTTCTTAAATTCACACCAAAACATGAATTTCAGTTTTATTAGTTGATTAGTGTTTCTGGTGATTCTCTTAAAGGTCTGTTTCTGCACTGGAGGTCTGAGAGGGAACAGGAAATAGGTGTGAGACTTCCAGCCGTGTGTGTGTAAAAAGTGGCTCAGTACCAGGCTAGTGCTAGCTGTGTCTGCCCCTGGACTGAGGTGGCAGGAAGGACACTGGGCATCAGGGAGGCCCTCTGTCCACTTCAGAACCCACCAGCCTGTGCCTGCCTCACTGAAGACTGGAGCAAAATGCCCATCCCACAGCCTTACACAGACGGACCCAGGAGTCTGCTTTCTTCACTACTTTCTTTACTGGGCTGTAGAGAGCTTTGTCATGTGGGAGAAGGTCTCTTCTGTTTCCCACCAGAGCCCTGTTCCTGGCAGGACCGAGATGGGCTCTGAAAGGGAAGGGAGTCTCAGGGCAGCAACATCTGCCTACGAGAACAGAAGCGACTACACCTGGAGGGGTGTGCGACACAAAGACACCCCTTATCTCCGCTTATCCCCATGCCCTCAGTTTTTCTGTGGTGATGCAGGTTCTCAGCGCCTCCACAGAATGGGGCTGTAACTGGCGGCCAGTGAGAACGGGAGCGCAGTGTGGTGGCTGTGCTCACAGCAAGGGTGGCTTCGCAGGGAGGGAAGAGTGGAGTTGTGGCAGTAGGTGTTTCCTTGTATTGTTTATTCAGTATCCAAAGTTGGCAGTGGCGCGTGTCTGTTTTCTCTCTCTGGTGGCTCTTCCAAACGCTGTCTTCCTTGCAGTGTGCGGCGGGATAACCTCCAGCAGCCCTCCTGAGGGAGCCCTGCTCTTGCTTTCTTGTTGGAGAGCCGGCCCCAGCCTTGCCTCCATGACCCTGGGAGCCTCCCTGGACACAGGCCTGCTCCGAGCCCCCGGCCACCTCTGGCTTCTCTGGCCTTTCCATCTGGTGTCTTGTGGGCGGGAGAAAACAGAGGCCCTCGCTGTGTCGGTGGTAGAAATCCTCCTCCTCTTGGAACAAAGAGCTGCCTTCCTCCCTAAGCCATTAAAAACAGCCCTGCTTTCTGTCCAGGAAGACAGCCTCGATGCTCATGATCCTTGCGGCTTTACAGGGCCCCTCAGTGGAAATATTCTGCCTTATCCAGGGTTGATAATTTTTGTTTTATTGTACATATTAAAATTAGTGCCAAAAGATAATTATCTTTTAATTCTGCTTTAAATCATGTGAAATTGCTTTCCCTAGGGAAAAATAATACAAAATATATTTTCTTTTTTCATTTTTAAGCTTTTTCTTTTTTATTCTGCTTTCCAAATGCAATACTGTAGAAACATCAAAATATCAATTAGAATCTGAAATGATATAGTTTTGGTCATTTGAAGAGATTAACACATTAAACCAAATAGCTCCTCTTAAGTGTAGAGTGTAAATGTATTATTTGAAAACATTAATTATTCCACTTAATCTTACTATTGTAATTGTACAAGGGAGCTAATTTAATATTTTATTATCAGTTCAGTATTCAGTCAAGCTATGGTTCAATAATCCATATAAAGCACAGGAAATAGTAATGAAAACCAGAAAATTCCATAAATAATATAGTGCATGCCTATCTATGTACCTTATCTCTCTGTCTGTCTGTCTTTCTATCTATAGATAGAGATATGAAATACACACCAGCCCAAAAGCCATGCCATGAAGGAGACTTGGCTGCATTCTAAATACAAATGATATTTAATTCACTAATGATCCAGTAGGATCTACCACAAAAGCTTCCTTTGTAGAACCATAGCTATGACACAAAAAATATATAGTTCCTCTTACATACCAGGGAATTACTTGGGGTATTATGCATAATACAATCTAATTATTAAAACAGCTCTGTAGACTTAGAGATACTTAATCCATGGACATATTCAGCCATCAGAGTCCTAGCCATGGGGGACCAGGACCAGGGCCAAAGTGTGGAAAGCTTGTGAATGCATCTACCCATTCCTGGGCACTGGTGTTTCTCTAGCAGCAGGCCTGTTACCTCGTCCAGAGGTAACATTCAGGCAAGCTTCCTGGGGCAGAAGCACTGTGTGCCCAGGGATGGATGAGAGCCAGGAGAGAGACAAGTCTGGTTCTTACTGGCGTCCAACTGTGGGCCACAGGCAGAGAAGCGGGGGGTGTCCAGCACTCAATGTCTTAAGGTGTGTTGATGATCACATGTCCCAGAATGCTTTTCTGCACCAGGGAGTTCAGAGGGCTGAGCAGATCCAAGGTGCTGTGTCTTCCTCCTGCTGGCTGTCAGGCTTGCTGGAGCCTCATAGACAAAGTATGACGGCTGTTGCTTAGAGACCTTTGGGAACCCCAGAAGCACAGGCCATGGAGGCCCTGGCCCAGACTCACTGTGGGTCCTGACCCAGGCACATGATCTCTGGGCTTCAGCGCTGTGTGAAGACAGTAAGGATGAGGCTGAGGAATGCCTCAGGGCTCTGTCTCACTGACTCCTCCATGCCCAGTCATGATGGAGGACTGGAATTCACTTCCTGGTGTGCACCACGAGAGCAGCATCTTCCTATAGATCACAAAGTCTCCACATCCTCTGAGAACCTGTCATGCATATGTGTGTTTATTATAACCAGGTAACTATAGATTTTGGAAAATTCAAATGCTGGATAGGAGTAGTAACTGCACTAAAGTGTACCGAGAAGAAAGGCATCCACTGCAATGAAATTCATGGGTCTGGCCTCAGAATCTTTTGATTTTGGCTCCTGGCCATATCTGACCCACCCAGTTCATCTCTTTCTCTGTGCTGGGCTTGCAGAAGACTGGACAGAGCAGAACTGTGGGGTTAAAAGTTGGAGAGTGACTGTTGTCTCCCATCAGTTGCTGCAGAGCCTTTGACTCCTCATCTCTTCAGGGGTCCCCCAGTTCCTGCCTTATATGTGTATAGGTTGGTAGGGTGACCAGAGGGATGTGGTCATGGGCTTGGCAGCAAGATGTGGTGGCTGTAGTGTGCTGGGTAAAGAGGACCCGGTCACCTTCTGGGCCTTATATTCTCACCTGTTAAGTGGAGTAGTGAGTGAAGCCGAAGAGCTGAGACATTAGCCAGGTAGTTTAGAGAAAGAGCTTCATGCCAGGAGCACACTGTGCTTTCAACGGATGCAGCCACTCCCTCCATGAGGGAGACAGCCAATAGGAAGTGTTGAGATGTGCACAGGGATGTAGAAATGTTTGTTCTTTAAGTCCGTAGCATCAGGACACTGGTGTCCATGACCTCCCAGGTCCTTGCTCTACAGCCCTTTGTGTCTGGCTGTCTGTCTGCACCTCTTCTGTGAGCAGGCTTTTGTGTCCTATAGTTATCCGTTCATACCTGCTTGAAGCCACCCCAGTGCTGGATCTACTTCTCCCAGTAAACTGCGAGCGGGAGCTGCAGTTCTCTCTCTATAGGAGAGAGAACACTTCCCAGGGCGGCCCCAGAGCACAGTGCTGCCGAGACTCCAAAGCAGGCAAGGTCGTTCCCCAGGCCACTGTACCGTGTCCACATCCCAGGCTTGCAGTGGGCATGGGATCCAGTGTCCTCCATTGTGTCAGCGTGCAGCCTGTGCTTTTCCTTATCTGTTTGTTTCAAGGACCCAGTGTCTTCTGCTCCTCCACGTGCTCAGTGTGGTGTTTTGGAGGATGGAGACGCTGGGCCTGGCAGCTGCTTGCTCGTAAGTGTCACTTCTGGCTGTCATCACCGGAGTGGGTAAAAGCTCCTGTCTGAACATAGGAGTTTTCTGGAAAATGGAAAATATTCTGATTCTTTTTGTGTGGCATTCAAATATAAGATCTGACTATCAGTTTCTTAATTCTATATGAATATAAAGGACAAAAGCAACATTTCTAGAGCAGACTTTTTGGACAGTTATGTGTTTTCCTCACTGATCCCCATAAGTCTTGTGTAGGTATGAACAGATGATATGATCACATTCCCAGGAGAGGAGGTGGGGATGTGGCACTGAACACTCAGGGAGATTCCACCTGTGGCATGGGGTGGCGCTGTGGGTGGGACCCACTGTCCTTACGGTGGGGGTGGGGTGGGCAGCCTGTGGGGGCCCAGGAGGGAGCGTGGCAGAAGCCACTCAAAATCAGGCTGAATGAAGCAAGAAGGGATGGGACGAAGGGAGCCTTGGAAATACTCATATCAATAGCAATGTTGTAGAAAACTGTTGGCAAATAGGATCTCAGTGGGGGCCCCTGCAGATATGGGGGACACAGGGCCCTAATAACTTGCTACAAATGTTTCCCTTTGTTCTGGCCTAGTAGGATGAGTTCTGCCCCTCCGCCAAGGGCCCAAGACCCACATTTCAGGAGGAGCATTTCAGGTAGATCAGTGGTGATTTAATTCTGACTCAGCTGCTATGAGAAATAAACGTGGGAAGAAATAAATCAGAAGAGACATCTATGGTTTTTATTTTCTTTCTAAAGAAACTGAATCCAGACATTTTATCCAACCCTTTAGTTCTGGAAAGTATATGCTTCCACGTGAGCATCTCACACTTCCTGATTTTTCTGTTTCATGAGCGCTCCCAGAGAGGACACCGGCCTACAGCAGCTCAGGGTCGGGTGTGGTCTGGGAACCCAGCAGCAGCTTTACCTCCACCTCTGAGTCCTCACTCACGGAGGCAGCCCTTCCCGCCTCTGTGCCTGGAGCAAGGAGCTGGCCTCGTCCGAGCCTCAGTTTCCTCACTGATGCGCCTCGGTCCTTTTAGCTGCTCACTATAAGACAGTGTGCAGAATGTTTTTCTCTTTGCCTACCGTGCATATAAATTGGATGTAAATGATCTTGGGTTTAGAAGACAGTCTTAACATCTTCCTTTGGAGTTGAGTTATACAGCTGATCATAAATAAATGCTACATGTACGCAAAGCCTTGCCACTTTGATCTCTCCTTGAGTGGACATGGGAGTAATTTTATTCAGTTAGAAAGTTTCAAGGTCTCCCTTCCCTTCCCCCATCTGCCATTTCTAGCAAATCAAAATCCAAAGATGAACTTCTTTTTATTTTAGTTTCTGCTTTCTTTGATCATGTCATTGAACTGTTATATAATTAAGAGGAAAACCACAAACGATTCCATGACTGATGAAGACAACATGTAAAAAAATTAAATACTGTAATCAATTTTAAGAAAAAAAATGAGAAGCCCGTATGGAGAAATCTGTGACAAATGAAAATACATGCATTTTCAGCATTATCTGGGGGACTGTAAGAAACGCGGATTATCTGTTTCACCAAGAGCTGCTGATCAGAAGGCTGGACATGAAGGGCTGTGGCTGGTGTCTCCAGAGACCCCCCCCCGGGGGGGTCTGATGCCTCAGGGTCTCCTGCTGGGGTTCTTCTTGGAGACATTGCATTTTAGCACTGCACGGATGTGAAGTGGTGGATGTTCACGGTTGGTCACCTGTAATTATGGAAGTTCTGACAGCCGCTTCCAGTAAAGGGGGTGGTCATCTGTGAACTGTGAACACACTGGCTTCTCTTCACACGCAGGCTGCAGGGCAGATGTGAACAGCTCTGCTCAGGATCCTTAAGCACAGGACCCAGACTGCCTCCCTATGGCCCTTCCCTGTGCCTGTGGTCTGAGGATCACCTGGCCAATGTGGTCCACTTCACCCTATGCAAAGACCAGGACTGCAGGAGGTGGAGAGCTGTGGCCTGAATCCAGTGCAGGGCAGCACGCACCACAGACTTGGATCCACACCCAGACCCTCCAGGAAGGGGCTCAGACACTGAGGAAGGCAGTCCTGGAGCTTTGGTAGAGAGCTGCCGGGCTCCTCGAACTGTTTGGTTTGCTTTTTGACACACAGCACCCTCTGGGCTTCATTCCCCTCACCCAGGCCTCTCTCAGAAGCTGCTCAAACCCTTTTGCCCTGCATCCCCTCCCCCATCCCTGGTCACCACCATCTTTCCTAATGAAGGCAGAACCAGTTTTGAGTCCCTGGAGCTGCGATATTTGCTCTTTAAACTGACAGTTACTATTGTTTGATTTTTTTTTCTTACTTTAAAACTAACCAATGCTGATGTTAGAAAATATGGGAATACACATAGAAAAGAAAACTTATACCCCTGACACTGGGGCACCGAGCTGAGATCTCTGGCATGCTCCCCTCCCCCTCCCCCTGTGGTCAGCTGGGACTTTCCTCAGCTATTCCAGCCCAGTGACCTGCTGGACACAGCAAGGACATCACTGGGGCCCACAGGAATCCCCCCTCTCCATCTCCACTCTTGTGCAGAAATGGTACTTTCCCAGAGTCGGCTCCTACTGAGCAAACTGTATTGTTTTGTGCTTGGAATATTCAGAAATATAAAACTCCTTTTCAACTTCAGAATACTTTGAAGACTGCCCCTGGATGTCGGAGTTAAGCTTTTAGCAAGCCCTAGCCGGGACAGCTTAGATATGTTATTAAAAATAGTTTATATTTTATGAACAACAGTAGCACTTGTATTCATTTTGAAATTAATAGAAGAAAGGTGCAGGCCTTGTTCCATATTTATCATAACAACAAGGTAATTGTGCATAAATATCTGGGCATCTCCACAGTGAGCTCTTAGCCCTCTGAGCTGCAAAGCCAATGCTTTCAGTGTGGTTCCCTGTGCCGAGTCGTCTGTATATCTTGATTTTGGTCCCTAGAGTGCCTGCTGTTGTAGACCTGCGTGTTATAGCCTCGGGCTGGGTGTGGTCACCTTTATCCCTTGTGGGGATTATGGCCTTAGTCCTAACTGGGTCTTGTATCTGAAAGCATACCGCCAGAGTCTATAGAACACAGTCGGTATGATAATTAAGCCTCTGTGTGGACCTGACTGCATTAAGAGACTCAGGAAAAGGTGACCAGACCAGACAGTTCTAGCAGATTAATTCACTGCTGTTCACCCCAAATATGCTGTTGAGAGGTGGGGCCCAGTTGGAGATGTCCCTGGGGCACCACTTTCAAGGGTATGTTGTCCCTTGCTGCCCCTCCACCACTGGGCTGTTTCTCCGGGGGCCACAAAAGGAGCATCTCAGCTTCAACACACTGTTCTGCTGTGATGCTCCTGCCCTGGAGCCAAAGAAAGGACCACGGGCTATAACCTCTGAGGCCACAAGCCAAATAAACGTTGCCTCCTTTAATTTGTACATGTCAGGTATGTTATCTTAATGGTAGAAAAAACAGTGCAGATTTAATCATAACACCAAACCCAGATACACACAGGGTACAGGGACCCACTGGCCTGGCTCTATGGGTCAGGACCTTGCCTTGGACCTCCCTGCAGTCCTGTTTTCACACTTGGCCTGGCGCCTCCTCCCTGGGGTTGGCTGGGACACCGGTGCTTCTGGAGCACATACTTAGTGTTTACACACGTCAGAGGCAAGGGCCCTGTGCCAGAGAGGGCCAGCGGCATATCTGGTGGCGTCATCAGGCAGATTTCTTGAGAGGAACCAGCAAACACTGTAGGTCTGTGTGAAGCAGACTAGAGAACTGGCCTTGCTCGTGGAATAAGAACACTAAGGATGCCCTCCCACATGGCAGCCGGGAATATGTACACAAGCAGCACAGGAGTCCAGCTTGCCTGGTGCCGCAGACCAGCCTCGGGCAGGGATGGGCTCACATACTGGAGCTCGGGGCCAAAGGGCCTTGGGGGTGGCTGTGGACCCTGCAGTAAAGGGAGGGATGGGCATGCATACCCAGCGCTGGTTCCTGGAAGTGAGGGTGCAGTTGACCTGATGGGAGCAGCCGAAGGGGACAGAAAAACCCTCACGTGGCACCAGTGGGGGTAAGTGTGGTGCAGGGCACTGACTGGGGAGGCAACACCCTACTCAGCTTTGCAGGTCATGGTTGCAATGGCGACTGGAACTTGGCAAGGGCCTGCAGGGGTAAACAGAGTGGCCCATGCACGTCAGAGCTGGGAACAGGCTGTAAAAACCAGGCGCCCAGGCCAGTTCCCAGGGGTGAGAATTCAGGGGGCAGAGGAGACACAAAGGCCACCAGAGTTCCCTTAGGGGGGCACAAGGGACCGCAGGGACTGCGGGTGACCTCCCCGACCTCTTGTGTGAGCAAGTCATGTGCACTGGAGTCCTGCTCCTGGGTTACACCTTCTCAGTTCTCTGGATGTGGCCTGAACAGATTGAGGTACTCGGGTCACCTTAGGCTCACTTTTTTAAAAAATTGAATTCTTTATTGGTACAATTTATATACACCTCACAATCACATATAACATTGGGGAATTTGTACCAGTATATGACACAAGTTAATTCTCATTTTTACCCATATCCCTACCCACCCACACCTCCCCACCCCCTTTATACATACTAGGCTCACTTTCTAATGAGAACCTTGTTTCACCAGCCCTTCAAGGCCCAGCAGAATTGCCATACGTAAAGGAAAATTGCACATGTAAAATCCCACTTGGCAATAAGGGCTGGTAGCCCTGGTTACACTGTAGCTCAGGGAAGAGCTCCATGTTTGACAGAGGAGACACAGTGGGGGAGCAAGCCCTGGGAACAGAAAGAAGGAGCAGGTGCCTGGCACTGTTCCCAGGTGCTCAACTGTACTTACAGAGCTTCCCGGAAGCTGAGACAATGTCCAGTGCAGAATGTACCAAGAACAAAAAGAAGCCTGTTGCCAGTTGAGAGGCCATGGATACTTTTTAGAATCCCTATTTTATACTTACTAGAAGAACTTTTAAAGACTTATTTAGAAAATGATTTCATTGATTGAAAGTATGTGTTCCCTGAGTGAGAAGTGCAGACCCATGCTCACCCAAGGGCATCCAGGCTGGCACTCCATACACCCCCAGACCCTCTCTTTGGATGTGGGGCATGAGCTACTTGGTTCCAATCACCATGCACCACTATTCTTTCCAGTTTCAGGCAAATGGAGCATGGACTATCCTTCTTTTTGCCTTTTTGTGACCAGTGCAGTGGCTTTAAGATTCTTCTTTGTGCTTAGACACATTTCCAGTGGTTCTGTCCCATAATTAGTGTGCATAATTCTGTATTGTGTGCACATAACACAATTTATTTGGTAAAAATCAAGCTGGAACTTTTTAAAAGATCCCATGTACATTCTTGTGCTACTCATTTTGTGAAAATGCACTTAACTACCCTTTGATAAATATTCTAAGGGTGATTTTATGCTCATGAGGGGAACATCACTAGGGGAAAGGAAGTTTGCATTTTTAATTTGAGACATAACCGTAGTGATGTTAGGCTAGTGATGTTCCATTGTGCCTTTAATTTGCAATTCATGATGTTGAATAGTTTTTTGTTTTTCTCGGGTGCTTCTTATTCAGTCAGGTAGCTCTGATTTGAAAGAGTCTGAACAAGATTTAGATTAGGCTACTTGGTTGATTTGTAGGAACTCAGAACCTTTTGTCAGAAGATTTCCACCAAAAATGTATACACACTTCAGGAAAAGAAAGAGACTTGCATAAATATTTTAATAAAACATTTATTGAGACATCAGGAAATTAAAACGAGTTACTTTTGGCCTGTATAAGAGGTGCTCAGAGTGGTGGCCATGAGCTTTCAGACATTTATTAGTGTGGCAAACTGCTGCTTGGTTAACATTGGTCATTGAGTTTACTACATGTACATTTTCAGTTTCTTTTCTAAGGGCTGGCAATATGGTGGTTTTTCTGTGCTATACAACATCCTTTAGGGTCCCCCACTTGAGGGTAATGCCATGTGTTGAAAAAGCATCATCTTATTTTTCTTTTTCTGAAGTTTGTATACATTGTTGGCAGATTCTTTATATAGGTCTGATATACAAATGTGTGTGTGTATGTGTGTGTGTGTATATGTATATATATGTGTGTGTGTGTGTGTGATATATAAATAGATCCAGATAGAGATATGTGACATACTCTCAATCTGCAGTCTGCCTTTTTCTTTCTTAATTGTGTCTCGATTAATAGTTGTTTCAAATTTTATGAAGTCAAGTTTATCAAATAGTCCAAAGACCTTTGTGTAATTTAATATCACAATTGTATTTTCCTGTTTTCTCTTAGAGCCTTTATAGTTTTAGATTTTATTTTCTATTTCTAGTGGATTTCAAATATTTTTGTTACATGTTAAACTTTTTAATTGTAGTATTTCATTGTTCTAGAATCATTTGTTGAAAAGATTTTCTCAGTGGATCATTTTAGTTCTGTGTCAATATTAGTTGAACATAAACTTTTGAATCTATTTATGGACTCACTATTCTTTTTCATTCACCTGTTTAGCTATCCTTATTCTACCAGCAGACCGTGTAGGTCTATTACATACTTCAATAGTAACTTTTCCAACTGGATAATGTTAGTGCTCCAACTTTGTTCTTTTGAATATCTTGCGCTAAGTATGTTATGTTTCTGATGTTATAAGAAATTATATTTTAAACAGTTTTAAATTATTATTTTGAAATATAGAAAAACACATTGAAATTGGGTGTTCACTTGCTCTGTAGATGCTTTAGGAGTTCTTTTGTATACTGCCTTATCCTGTATGACTAAAGACAGTTGTATATCTTTCTTTCCAGACCTTATTACTTGCATTTTCTTACCTTAACTGGATTGCCCAAGGCCTCTACTATAGTGATATTAGTTCTAAACATTAAATCCTTTTTCAGGAGTATGATGTCATCTATTATTTTAAAATTGTGTTCTCGGATAGAAAAGATTGTTCTTCTAGTCCCAGTTTTCTGACAGTTTGCCATTTAAAAAATGAAGCAGTCCCTCTTAATTAAAAATGAACAACTAAATATTCTTTTCCAAAGATTAATAATTGAGAGACTGGAACAGGACAAGGCTGGTCGAGCAGGAGGACTGGAGCCAAAGGATGGCATGGATCATAAGGTCCTGTGGCCTGACCTTCACGAGGAAATGTGTTGTGCACATGGGTGCACAAACAACAACTTCAAGTGATCCTGCTTATTAAAGCTTCTCAAGAGTCTGATCTTGTAGACAGTGAAAATAACTCTCTGGACAGTGTGTGGAGCTCTTCAGGAGATGAGCAAATGAGCAAATATGAATCCCATGCAGGCCCTGCCTTCTGCTTGTCGAGACATGGCAGATGTGAAGATGGTCTTTTATACACCTTAGTGATGAGAACAGCATGAACCGATGAACAGAACTGAGGATCTGGAATCAATGCCAGGCTTCTTCAGCCATCTGATCTTTGACAAAGTGGCCAAGAGTATAAGAGCCTCTTTCACAAATGGTGCTGGGAAGACTGGCTGTCCACTTGCAGAGGGATGACTCTAGGTCTGTTTCTCTAATGAGACTCCTAAAAAGAAAAGACACATCAAAAAACGAGCAACCAAAATGAATATACTTGAAAGAAGAGGAGCAAATGGCCAATAGGTACATAAAAAATGTTCAGCCATCTTTGGCCATTAAGTGCAAATCAAAACTAACACTTGAGATTTATCTTACTCTAGAAAGAACAACTCAAAGTGAAGTAAAAAGCCAACAAATTTTGGCAAGATTAGGGGGAGGAAACTTCCATATTCTTGGTGGGAATGTAAACTAATACAACCATTATAGAAATTCCTCAAAAAATTAAATATATGGATTCCTTCTGACCTGGTTATGCCTTTTCTGGATGTGTTCACAGAAGACTTAAAAAGATCACATTTAGTGATATGAGCACATCTATGTTTACAGTAGTGCACCTTGCAAAAGCTAAACCTTGGGGGTAGCCTATATGCCCATCAAGAGATGAATGTGAAAGCAAACGTGGCATATGTACACAATGGATGGTATATATACACAATCTACACTACTTGACTGTAAAGAAGGACAAATTTGAGGAATTTGTAGGCAAATGGATGCACCTTGAGTCCATAATGCTAAGTAAAATAAATCACACACAGGTTGAATATTGCACAATTTCTCTTATATGAAAAACTAAAAATATAAATAATTTAAAGAGCAAATAAAGAGATAGCTAATAGATGGGAACAGGGAGATAGACTTTGTAAAGTTATGAAAGGAGTCTGGGGATGAAAGGGGACCCGAAGGAAATGAGGGCAGGGGAGGAAAATGAGTCAAGATGACATATGTGTATATAACCATTCCCCAGGTAAGTGTATTTATTGTGTATCACAAGTACGTACCAATAAGAATTGCAGAACAGGACAGTGTGAATAGTGTTGCTTCCCATTAAATCACTTCAAGCATCCACCAAGTAGGGTGCAGGAGCCCACACTTGCAAGACAGTTGTGAGGCTTTCACTTTTTAAGTTCCTAGATGCTCAGCAGTTGATTGCTGTCATCTACATCCCTTTCACATCCCTTTTGGTTGTCAGACAGTTTGGACAAACTCTCAGACAGGTGTGAAGTCGCTGATACTTGCTAGGTTGAAAAATGAACATTTTTTTTTTTAAAGTTCTACCAACTTGACAAAGGCAGTTTTATCAAAATAGAAACTTGTATATGGTTCTAAAACTTGAAATCTGTGGAGGCAAGTTAGAAGTGGAATTGCACAACTGATATTTAAAGAGGAAATATGTAGGAAAACTGTTACCATGTGCTAATGGCAGGACAAGTCGCTCCCCGCAGCAGCAGTTGCCACCTGCCGCTGTCCAGTAGAGCACAGGAGCACAGACGCTCCGCATGGAGCAGCAGAGGCTCTGGGGAGAATGAATAGAGCACTTTCACTCATGCTGAAGGACCGAACTGTCTCCTTCTGGCTCGAGGTGCCATCGGGCACATCTAGGAGACGATGCCGAGAATGGGAAGGGTTAGGTGTTATTTGTAAAGTCAGTAGTTTGGGTGGCAAAGAATGCAGTGCGCTGAATTGAAGGCTGGGCCTTTTTAGAAAATACTGATATTTTGCAGCAGGATACACTATGTTTTTATGACACATGTGCATCATATATGAATGTGTTGGTTGAAATTTTAAGTAGATAACTATTACTAGTCAGGAAAAATGTAGACCTTCAAGGTGGCTGGTGTGGACAGTGCCACTTCCGTCAGCTGCCTCGCCTTACCCACCCACCCAACACCATGTGTGTGCTTAGAAACACCCTGTCACTTGCAGTCCATGACTTCAAAGCAGGCATAATGCACCCCCGTGTTGCTAGGGTGTCATTCCACCCTGAGAAGTTCTATGTAACCGCTCAGCTATGGATCCTGCTATGGATCAGGTGTGGCTGTGTGTGTGTGTGTGTGTGTGTGTATTTGCACGCACACATGAATGCGCTCTGAATGAGTCTGTTCTCCAAGGAGAACTCAGCCTTCACGCACATGATCCGTACCACTAGCACCTTGACTATCATTACTTTATTTGGAGTCTTTGCTTTATTTGGTGTGAGTAAATTTTGGAACTAAGTCATGTCACTGGCTGCTGGGAAGCAGAACTCCTAGTGAACCCCAGTTGTCCTTGTCACTTACTGATTTCCATTGCAGGCCAGCTCTAGACTCACCCACTGAGATGTGTTGTTCTGGGCCGGGGGCTCTGGGTGCTGAGAACCTGTCCTGCAGCTGGGGGTCAGGGACTCCTGCAGCATCCTAGGGTGGCGTGACTGCTGATGGAGGTGCACGGGCAGGTGGCAGCAGAGTCCCTGTGGTGGGGCACTCTCTATGGGGCAAGGATGCTTCCCAGAGCCACTTCCTTCTCTGCCAGTGCTGCTGTGGCATCAGGAAGCCAGGGGCATTGGATCTGTTTGTGGGTCTCCTGTGCCAGTTGTGAGTGTGGCTGTGAGCCGGTGACACGGGCCCAAGCTGCTCAGCCTGTGGAGCCCCTACCTCCCCAGCCTTCTGCTCCACAGTGACCACAACCCTGCTTGGCTATCCCTCTGGTCCAGTCCCACCCGGTGTCCACTTACCGCTTTTCTTTCCTTCTCTCCAGCATCCTCCTGTGACCAGGAGCACCAGTCTGCCCTGGAGGAGGCCAAGCAGCCCAAGAACGACAATGTTGTGATTCCAGAGTGTGCCCATGGTGGCCTTTATAAGCCAGTGCAGTGCCACCCATCCACGGGGTACTGCTGGTGCGTGCTGGTGGACACAGGGCGCCCCATCCCCGGCACATCCACCAGGTAATGTGCAGCCTTGGGGAACGGGAGTGGGGGTGCGGTGGGGTAGATGGGCATCGCCGGGACAGTGTCACGCCCACATCCATGAGATAAGAGATAATGCTGGGCTGTGAACCACGCTCACCATCCTCTGTGGCCTTTTAGAGCACGTGACCGTGAGATCCAATAGCAGAGGCGAGCTTGGCTCTGGAGACCACGGGAGCCGCCTGTGGGCCGTAGCAGAGGAGCTCGTGAGCCACACTATTGGGGAGCATCAGTCTGCAGGGTGTGGTGTGTGTGGGACCACAATGGAGGCCCAGCCTATTCCCTGCCTGAACCACATTGGGCAAGCTGGGCACTGGTGCCCAGGGCTTTCTATAGAGCACAGATATTATAAGCTGCCACTTTAGAAATAGCAAGAATGTGTCAAGGGAGGAGCAGTAGTCATTTGAGGATTTGAAATATAAAATTACTGGCACGTATTTGTGTGAGTCTGAGCAAAGCAAATAACTTCCTTACGTACCTGAGAAAGTAGGTGGGTTTCCATAACTCTGTGATATGAATCTGCCTTTTGGTTCATCCTAGATTTAGCTCAGTGGTTCCAGCACCTGCCTAGCAAGTGCAAGGTCCCTAGTTCAATCCATGGTAACCACATATAATACTGGTAGGGCATGGTGGCTCACATCCACTGGCAATCAGTACCATATATCACAATGCCAGGTGTGGTGGCTTACGCCTGTCATCCCAGCACTCGGGAGGCAAACACAGGAGGATTGCTGAGTTCGAGGCTTGCCTGGGCTACATAGTGAGCTTAGAGAACCGAGAACCGATGCCCACAAGCTTTCCTGGGAGCCCTGCGGGGAGGCTTCCAGCATGCTCCAGTGCGGGGCAGTGCTGCAGGCTTTGGGAACAAGAACATCCACCTTCTCAGCCTCGGGTGGAGCCTCGCGGGGTTCCATGTGCAGGCACAGAGGGAGCATGGTCTTCTCCGAGGCTCCCTCGGCCGGCGTCAGACCTCTGCTGAGGCCCAGGCCCTGTGTCCGCTGCACCCTGGTCTCTGTGGCTCCCAGCAGGGCTGAAGTGCCCCTGGCAAGTGCATGCTCGGGTCCGGCCAACGAAAACCCTGACACTGTCAGAGCCGGAGTCCTCACCCACATCCCAAGTGATGAGATCAGCATTTATAATGCTGTCCCCAGAGAACCTGTAAACACATCACAGTGTGATGGACTCGGAACGGAGCGAGCCCTCCCTTCCCACCTCGCCGACTTCAGCCTGAGCAGACCCTGCTATGTCCTGCCCGAAAGGAGAGGCTCAGGCCCTCTTCTCCCCAGTCTGCCTGTAGAAGGCATCAGGGACTCTTTTCCTTCTCTCTTCCTCTGTCTCTGCCTGTCTGTCTCTCCTCTTCTCTTACTGTAGAGTTTTATTAGGCAGAAGTTAAAGTACACACAGAAAACAGAGTGCAGGCACTCAAAAGAGAGGTGCATTATAGCCTGGAGCTGGGAATATTTATATACTTTGGGGGATAAAAATTGATTTTATATTTTTCAAAGTGAGTGATCTGAGATGTTTGCCTGAAACATTCATTGAAACATTTGAGCCTGTTTATCCTGAGGCAAGGTGTAAACAAGAAAGGACAGCAGGTGGCCACAAACGGAGAGAGCCCTGAAGTGCTGGCTGCTGTCTTACCCATCTGCCCATCTACTCACACTCTCCACACAGGGCTGGTGGCCAGGGACAGGGACAGGGACCCCACCCGAGCAGACTGTCTCCTTTCTCTGTGCTCCTCCCCACACAGGGACAGTGTCTGGCACCACAGTCCCTCTATCAGCTGCTCAGGCTTTGGTGGCTCTCCACTATGATGGTGGGGTTTCTGGGGATCACAGCAGTCCACAGACTCAGTCAGAACAGGCCTTCCTGCCCTTCGTGCCCAGCCACTGGTAGCTTCCTGGCTGGCTCAGAGCTTGTTCCTGCCATACTTTCTAGAAGCATCCTTTGCAGCCATGAGAATAGATTCTGCAAGAAGAAAGGCTTTTTCCTCCCCGCTCTCCACATGGTGGAAATGTCGCTGTGCCCCAGACCCAGGCGGTCCCTGGGATACCAAGAATGGGGAGGATACTCATGGAGCACTCAGGTTGGGACTGGTCCCAGTCTTAAAATGTCCGGGTTTGTGTAAAAGGAGAGAGAGGCCTCTGTGGTATCTGCCAGGCCTGGAGTCAGGAAACAATGGATGAGGGGGTACCAAACAGCACAGGATTGGGGGTGGCAGCTCTCAAGCTAATCTGAACCAGACCCAGATTCCAGGTGGAAGGGCAGGAGTCCAAAGCCCTGGCAGACTGGGCCTCGGTGAAGGGCCCTGAACAGGTTGAGCACATGGCAAGCAGAGTGAGGGAGGAGCCTTTCGAGTCAGTATGGTGCGTGTTAATTCTAGCACCAGGACGAGTGCGGGACCACTCCGGAGAGGTGACACCAGCTTTCGTGATGCTGAGATGCTCCAGGCTCTTTCATTTCTTCATTGCTTTTCCAGCAAACATGTGCATGCCCTCAGTCTGCCAGACACTGGCCTGGGCCTGGGGACACATCATAGAACTTCCCTTTCATGACAGGAGATGGGTAATGGCAAAACATCCCTGGACAAAGTCCTAGGGAAGAAATACACCAAGTAGTGACAGGTGATTTGGAGGGACATACATGAGACTTTGGGAGGGTCTGTGGGGGGTCTAACAGCCAGGATGGCCCTTGAAGGCTGACCAGAGAGGAGACCGCAGGGCAGGGGAGCCATGCGTGGAGGTTCTGCGGGGTGCTGCATCCGTCCCAGTGATTTTGACCCATGGCTATGGAGTAGCTGCAGGTGTTGAGCAGAGAGCAGGGAGACCAGCAGATAGGTGCGCAGCTGAGGAACTGCATGGCGTCTCTACAAGCTCGGCTGTGCAGCGAGCTCACTTCTGGTTGCTCCAGCATCACCTTATGTTGCAGTGGTCCTCAGGCGGGTTCTCTTCTTGGTGACATGGTGGCTGTAACATATCTGCCATCTCATCCACATGCCACTGTGTTCAGGGTATACAGGAGGTTCTTTCTCTCTCTCTCTCTCTTTCTGTCTGTCTATCTGTCTCTTTCTCTCTCTCTGTTTCAAATCTTTTCTAGGAGTCCCCTGGCAGATTGAATTCATGGATCACTGCCTGCTAGTGGCCACATGCCCACAAGAAAGGACATTGTTTTACACTGATCTGGACATGTCTGGGAAGGGGTAGATGTTGGACAGTCAGTCAAAATCCTCAGACCTGTGGTTGGTCAGCTATCATAAACTTCACTTGTCCTCACTCCTGCCGCTCCGGGGTGACTGGGCATCCTTGCCACACAGTCTCCTGCACTGATGTTCAAACATCATCTGTCACCTAAATGCCATTTCCTTACTGATTTCCTGGGGAGAGGAGTCCGGGGAGATGCACTGTGTTTGGATTTAGCCGTGAGCAGGGAATGCCCGTGGTCTTCCTCATTCTCCACATTACTGATGGAGAGGCAAGTTTAAATGTTCAGCAAGAGGAAAAAGCAGGGACACCAAATGCATTTTTACCCATGAGCCAGCTCTCTCTTCACACCCATACGAGGCTTCAAGAGGCCAGGATTTGTTAGCTGGTGGTGAGGCTGTAGGTGCTGGTGTCCTGCCCAGCCAGGTGCAGAGCCGCTCTCCCTCCCTGGGTAGAATCACCTACCTGTTCCCCCCTTTCTTTGCCAACATCCACATCTTGGCCACAGCTTGCCCCAGAGGGTGGAGGGACCACACATGCATGTCCACAGTGCACGCCCGGTGAAGTCCAGGCTGGAAGGGTGGGGCAGGGTTCAGCTTGGAAGGGGCTGCTGGGTTCAGGGTGGAGCAAGCCGATTGCAGCTGTTGTGAGTGTAAATTTTCCTCTCTGTGGGCCAGAGATTTGGCTCAGTGGTTCCAGCACCTGCCTTGCAAGTGCAATGGTCCTGAGTTCGATTCCCGGTAACCACATACAATGCTGGGCGCGTTGACTCACGCCCACCAGCAATCAATACCACATACCACAGTGCTGGGTGTGGTGGCTCATGCCTGTAATCCCATTACTTGGAAGGCAGAGGCAGGAGGATTGCTGAGTTCCAGGCTTGCCTGGGCTCCATAGT
Organism: Thryonomys swinderianus; assembly: GCA_004025085.1. Taxonomy (NCBI): domain Eukaryota; kingdom Metazoa; phylum Chordata; class Mammalia; order Rodentia; family Thryonomyidae; genus Thryonomys; species Thryonomys swinderianus. Next base: position 50,794 of record PVIC010000405.1, read on the forward strand.
GAGCTCAGGGCCAGCCTGAACTACAAAGCGAGACACTGTCTCAAAAAAAAAAAAAATTTTCCTCTCTGTGACTGCAGACTGAGGCTTTGCCTCCTGCCCTGGGCCTGCAGGTTGTGCCTGTCTGGAAGAGGGCAGCTCCTTGACCCCTGGACTTGTGCACATGGCACATGGCTTGAAATTGCACTTCTCCCTGGCTGTCAGCCGGCAGTCTGATGGGCATCCACATGTTCAGGAAGAATGCCTTCCCCTACACAAAAATGTTAGAATGAACACTATTCAGGACACTGATCAGTGTCAGAGCTGAATTTCACCTTTTTAGATAGTGACACTTCTTGAGATTAGTTTCTTACTACAATTCTGCATTTCCTACCACTCTTAAAAGGAGCAGAATGTCATCTTTTAACTATACGTCTGTCTATTTGTATCAGTGCTAGAATTTGTAGGCTAAATCAGCCTGAAGTCTAGAGCCAAATCCCAGTGACCATGGAGAGTCTGGTTCCCTCATTAGGAAGATCTATTAGGGGATGTAGACCAGGAGTCAGAGCTGACCTCTCTTCTCCTGTGTGAATAGTGGGATCAGAGGGCCCCAGAGACACTTCAGGGTCCAGGGGGAGGTTCTGGGCTCTAACCATAGGACACTGCAAACCCCAGGGGGCTCTCTGATGACCTCAGACAGTGCTAGTCCTGGTGGAGATCCGTCATGAGTCCACACGTCAGTTGGGAGGTGGGATGCTGCCTTGTCTCTGTAGGGACAGCTCATTGCCCTTGGCTGAGAAGGTGTCCATTCTGACATTGACCCTGTCCCGGTCCATTCCAGCCTTGCAGACACTGGCCTGAAAGAAAGTGCTTTCACCTGCGTGGGTCTGAATTTTCCAAATTTAACATGTACAGTAGAAACACAGCTTAGGAGCCCTTGGAAAGCAGGCTTCTTTTACATGCCCTATCTGAGTGCTTTTTATTTGTGGTATTGAGGACTATACCCAGGGCCTCGACATTGAACTAAATCTCCAGCCCCTCTCTTTTTTATTTTGAGGTAGGGTCCAAACTGCTAAATTACCCAGGCTGGGGTTCAATTTACAATGCTCCTGCCTCAGCCCCTCAAAGTGCTGGGATTATAGGCATATGGCACCACCCCTCTGTTCTGGGTACATCTTAGTTCTTCATTTGTCAGGCTATACACCTGACACATCAAGATGAGTCAGTATGTCCTGAGTTCAACCGAGGGCTCTCTGCTGTCTGGTACTGAGCCCACTGAAGTCCCGAAGTATACAAGTTCATGGCTTTGGGCACGTGCTGTTTGTCAGAAAGTTCCAGGGGCTCTTGGATTTCAGTGACAGCATTTCAGAAGTTCAGGCTCCAGAAGTTTGTGTGACTAGAGACCAAGTTCTACAGAGTCAGAGGCACCGTGCAGGTGGGAGGGAGGCAGGTGGGTTGGTGTGGCCACTGTGTCATTGTCCCTGGGCTGAACCTGCTGCTGGGATTGGCCGGAAAGCACCAGGGCCGCCAGGAGAGGGCTGTAGAAAGTCAGTGGAGACATTTCACTTCCTTTTCTTTCCCCTGTTTGACAAACACTGAGCGATGAAAGCTGAGTATCTGAGATGAGGTCTATGCGGCTCCACACCCCCCCCAGACGGGAGGGAGGGAGAGAGCAGAGGAGAGGAGAGGGCGAGTGTCCCGGGCTGTCTGTGGGCTGGAGGCCTGCCGGCCCCTCCAAGCCCCTCCTGAGCCAGTGCCCTGTGTCCTCCTCGCCTGACCTCCATGTTGGACCAGACCAGGTGGCTCAGGCTCTGTGCCCAGTCCATCACTCACCACGTGGCAAGACCCCGGCCCTTGAGTGGGAGCTATTGGGCAGACTTGGTGGGCAAGGGGTCATTGAGTGCTACCCTAATAGGCAAGTGGGGGCGCAGCAACCTAGGTGCCCTAGACTGCATGGCACCCTGCTGTGTGGCCAGGAGGAAGTCTGGGCATGCCCCCCACCTGGAGTCATCCAGAGTGGGCCGTCAGGACATGCCCTAGCGGGTCTCCCGCCGCCCAGGAGTGAACTCCCTCATCATTCCCATCTGGAACACTCCCCCAGAAGCTGGCTTTGCAGCAAGAATATCAGTACAGAGATTTAGGAAGGACTGGGGCCAACCTCGACTTGTGCCCATGGTCACTGTGCACTGCTCTGACCATGTCCTCAGCAGGCTGCAGAGACCTCTGTTCTGCTCCGACTCCAGGGCTCACTGGAATGGCCACAGGGAGCAGCTGTGGTGTCACTGGCTGTGGACAGCTGCTCTCCGGGTTTGGAGGCTTCAGACAGTGGAGCCCCAGCCTCTCAGTGCTTGCACAGTTTCCGTGCACACTGGATGGAACCAGACAGCTTTTCTGTTTTTAAACACTGGGAAATGCTCCTATAGTCTCATGGGTTGGATGGGAAATGCAATAGTCCTTAAGCAATGTACCAGAGCCTTTCTGAGAATTTGCCTCCTTCTGGGGGGGCATGGACAGACCCTCCCTTGCCAACTCACACAACCCTGCCTGCTCCTTGCCCATCCGGCTCACTGCACAGATTGGGGCAGGAGGCTCACTTTGCAGAAGTCTGAGTGGCAGATGGGGTGGGGGGGTGGTGAGTGTTGGCATCTGGGAACCACTGCCCGAGATACTAAGAACAGATGATGAGACAGACAGGCTAGGAGAGGAGTCACAATGGCCTTCTTCCAGTGGCCAGCGAGAGTGTTTCTTCTGTCTGTGGCACAGAGTGACAGAGGGACCAAGCCACAGGTGCTGTGACGTGAGGGCCACTCTGAGTTTGTACCGAAGTCTGGTCCCTGCACAGTGTGTAGATGAACAGGAAGTGGAAGCAAACCCATTTCCGGCTCACACTAGCTGCTTTCTCTTTGTCCCTTGTCACTCCCAGGTATGAGCAGCCCAAATGTGACAACACAGCCAGAGCACACCCCACCAAGGCGCGGGACCTATACAGGGGCCGGCAGCTGCAGGGTGAGTACCAGGAGCTCTTGGCCTCCCGGGCACCGGTGGGCCTGGCTGCCTGCTCCTCCATTGGCTGGTGCATTCTGGGCAGACACAGGAGTGCATAGGAAGGGACCAGGCTGTTCCTACGTGGTCATCAGTGTTGCTGGTGAAGTAGGGAAAGCCACCAAGGGCAAGGTCAAGGTGAAACATTTGAGAGCAGGTATGAGCAGTGTTACTACAGAGTTGGTGTCACCACAGCAGAACTCCCAGTGCTTCTGAGATACAGCATAGAAGGGCCCTTTATTTATTCTGCTTAAGAGAAAGTAGTGACAGCGTGCCGTTCTCTGGTGTCCTTTAGCACTGAGGTAACAGTTGGGGAAACTGAGGATTAATGATAACAAAGTGTGCACTTAGTCTTTGAATTGGCGAATTCAGTTGCAAAGGATTATTTGAAATTATCAGGGAACTCTTAATTTAAAATTGTGAGTAAAGAAACTGGCCAAAAGGCACTTCATGGAAATTCTGGGGTGTCAGCACACACATGTGTTTGGGACCCACCAGGACAATGGTTAAGCTTGAGCCTTTAGAGAAAGCAGTGCCCCCAGGGGTGGGTGTGCAGCAGACACCCAGGGTCCCACTCAAGCCCTGCTCAGAGCCCTGCACAGCCCCCTGGCCGGAAGCAGCCCTGGCATCATGGGTGCTGTAGGGAAAATGAACCAGGTGCTGTAGGGAAATGCTTTGAGGATTCCTGCTCTCTGTCCTCTTCTTACTTTTAAGAATCTCTGATTGTACATGTGTAGTTGTTTCAGAGAAAATCACGCCAGTGTCCCTGGTGGGGCACACCTGTTTGATCTTGTCCTTACACACTGGATAAATCTCTTAGAAACTTTGGTGGATGACTTGCACTATCAGTGATAAAAAGCATTTTCAGTTTTGAAAAGTGAAGGTGGTCTTCTGTGTGGAAACAAAGACAGAGAAGACCAGAATATCCCCAATAGATAAACTTTTCACATACTCATTTCCTTATGTGCTCAACAAGACTTGGGATGAAGACACCTAAATCAAAGGAAGCACAGAGGTCAAGACATAGTTGCAAAGAAGGAAGATAAAGATTTTCTATCAGCACTGAGAAAAATCCACGGCATTCACTTCCTTGCCTTTCCAAAGGTTCCCAATGGGCTTCTCTTTATTCCCCAGCTCGGTGTTCACTTCAGGCTTCCTCTCGCAGTGGGTTCCAGGAATTCACAGTTGGCACTGCTTTTATCACATTGCTTTCCTGTCTGAGAATAACGTACTTGCTTTGTGTGTCATGAGTCAGGCTACTTCTCCGTCCTGGAAGACATGGAGAAGGGTTAATAAAAAGTCTCATGGAGGTGAGATCAACCCCAGCTGGCCCCAGACGAGGGCCGAGGGCTGAGGGCCTTGGTCTCTGGCATGCTTTATCCTAGCAGGGGCCCTAGAGTTTGGGTACAGATTCTTACCTCTGAAGTCAGACTTCAGTGTTACAGGGTGATATGTTTAAGAGGAAATAATGAATTTGACTTGTGGCTGTTATGTGGAAAGCCCTCCGTGACCGTCTGCTGGTTTATGCTGCTCTTAATCATGTCATATAATCCAACCTCTGTCCTTTTGTCTCCAGCGCCCTTCCTATGAGGTCCAAGACTCATTTTTCTCTTTTCATAGTGCAAACCTTTCTGGCTCCCAAGCTAAGGTTAATGTGGTTGTCACATCTGGAATATGAAGGTAACTCCAGCAAAGTCTTGCTCTCAGTTGGTGAAGAGCAGCTGCTATTTCCTCCTAGCAGGAAGGTCTTTTGGAGGTACTTTGCCTGGATTCTTGTTCTGAAGCTGGAGGCTGTCACCTGCTAGGTGGGAGTAGTTGGCCACACAGCTGCCTCTGGGCTGTCTGAAGTCAGATGGGCTGTGGGGAGTTGCCACTGGCCTGGGACAAGGTCCTCATCAGCATGATAGCCACACTCCTAGGGTGCATTACGGGAGAAGGACCATCATGTCACTTGGGGAGCGCTGAAGCCAAGAGGGGCTTCTGTGGCTGAGCCAGGTCAGAAACCCTGCAAGGGCAGCCGCCTCCCCAGTCCCGAGCGTCCTGGAGTGTGGTATTCATGGCCACTTACTCATTTTCATTGCCTGGAGACAGTCATCCTTATTAGGAGAAAACCCAGGAGAGTCTTAAATTCGTTGCAAGACACAAACTGCTCTTGGTAAAGAGGATTTTATTTGCAAACTAATACTGGATCTGGGAAGGCGAACACATGAAGCCACATAAAGTTGATGCCTCTTCTTATAAGGTGCAGCTTTGGTCTTAAGATTCTTCTCTGAGTTTCAGCAGTGAGGCTCTTTATTTTCCACACTGAACTACTAACCTCCCATGCAAAGCTCACTTTTTGTTCTCAGTGGCCCTGGAGATTAAACCAGGGTCTTCACACTGACCTATATCCCCAGCCCTTTTTATTTTATTTTTTCATTTTGAAACAGGCTGTTGCTAAGTCATGACGTTCCTTAGGCTGGCCTTGAACTGGGGACCCTCCTGCATCAGCCTCTCTCAGGACCACCTCACGAGCTTGTTGTGAGAGTTCATTGGCCGTGCAGTATTTATGCATGGGAAATCCTACCCAAAGCCCTTAACTGCATCTTCTCCTGCCATCCACCTGCTTGATCATGGCTGCCCTCCCTGAGGGGTGTTCTCTAGCTGGGATCTTGAGCAGGCATCTCCCATGACCCTCTCCTCCCACTGCTTCACCTCTTCCTGTGTCTCCTTGATCCATGCCAGGCTCCCATCCTCCCCAGCTAGACCACCTCTTCTTGGTGGGCTGGCCTCTGGCTCTGGTCTCAGGCCTCAGGATCCTGGCTGTGGCTTCTCTGGCTGCTGTCCTCAGAGTCTGTCCGATCACCAGGCCGTGCAGCCACGGCTTGGAATGTCCTGTGAAACCACGGACTCATGGCCTGTGCTCCAGGTCAACATGGCCCCTCAAAGGTGGGCCTGACCTTGCATCCACCTCCCCACTGGCTGGAGCCCAGCTGAGCTGGGCATGGGATGGGCACTGTGCTCCTCCCACCCACACATGACTACTCTGGAGGCAGTGGAGCTGGTGGGTTCCCACCTACTGACATTGTCTGAGAGAGAAGGGAGTCCTGTTGGGGGCGGGTCACTAGGTCACAGGGCAGGGGAAGCAGAACAGAGCCCACTGTTCCTCAGACCCCAGATCTTACATGTTTGTTCCAGAGGAAGAAGGAATAGAGGCAATTGTCTCTAAATGCACGCCAGCAGCCTCTGGAATCCAGATATGCAGGCCCAGTGCTCATCCTGAAGGCCACAGGAGCTCACCTTTTAGTGTTTTTTTCTTTTTCTCTCTCTCTCTTTTCTTTTTGGAGTGTGTTATCCTTTGATTGCCCAGACGGTCCTGAAACTTCTGGGCTCAAGAGGTCCTCCTGCCTCAGCCTCCCAAGTAGCTGGCCCATAAGCTTGCTCCACCATGGCTGGCTCATGGATAAGCCTCTTAGAGAATAGAAGCAAACATAAGACCAAGTCAGGTGAGTTGCACTGGGAGTGGCACAGCCGAGCACCGACCCTGTTTCTTGGCACAGTGGAAACATTAGCTCTGAGCAGGGCTGGCAGGAACAACTGACGCTGAAGACTTTACTTGAGGGAAGTAAAAATAATTTCATTTTATGGCTTGGGTTTTATGACTGCCCATAACTTGTACCGCTCATAAGATTTTCATCTTTCTTACATAAATGTGATCGTCTTGCTTGTCTCAGGTGCGGTTTTAGTTGAACACACAGGCTGGCCTTCTCTGCTGCTGGCCTTTGGCCTCTGCAGCACGCAGAGGGAGCTGCTGCTGTCAGCATCATCAGGCTTTCATAGAGGGCAGTGCAGTCTTGGGCCAGTAACTGAGACAAGAAAACAGGCCAGAAGCGAATCTCCTCCTCCTTAACGGCATCCTCAGCGTGGGCTGACACTCTGACAGGCTTCTGTGGACATCACCCTTCAATTCAAGCCACATAGAGTCGGCAGGGAGGCGACGGAGAGCCGTGACTTGGGGTCCTGGGATGCACAGGGTCCTGAGGCTTCCTGATTTTATTGTGGGACCACTGACTTGATCACATTAAACCTGTGGATGAATGTGATGTTCACACTGAATGTTTTAGAGAGCACAGACCATTCAACAAGCTTTATTGGCATATGATTTGTGAGTCAGCCTGCAGTTTACGGCCCAGGCCTCAGGACAGTACTGCCCTGGGGAAAGGTGAGATTCAGAACTCAGTTTCCATCCTGTCAGACTCCCAGGGCTCTGGTGAGGGCCTCGGCTGGGGCTGGAACACATGCAGAGGTGGCACTCAGCAGGGACTTCCATTTCCTGGAAAGGACAAGATGACGGAGCTGAAGTATGTGGTGGGAGGGAAGCTCCTCAGGCCAGAGCAGGGGCTGTGCAGCACGCGAGGTTGTGGGTTCGGTTCATGGTTTTTCCATTTTAAGAGAAGGAAAAGAAGTTGGAGAAGGCTTGGAGGAAGTTTATGAGAATCAGTTATTCACAATAGAACAGGAACAATTAAGGACAAGTTAAAACAACAAGTATTTGTTCCCCTGAAACACAGACAAGGGATAACAAGTGAAGCTGAAAATTTGAGGTTAACTATAGGAAGACGCTGGCACCTCTTCAGTTTATTAAAGCTCTGACAACCAAATGAGCATATGTGGACCCAAGGCTCTTTACTCACTGAACACGAGGAGTTTCCTTCATGTCAGGCTGTGCCTGCTCCGGGCGCAGAGAGGCTGAACCCAGAGGTCCTGGGTTTGGGGGAGCAGTAGGACTTAGAGCAGGCAGGATACCTCATAGATGCCAAGGGTGTGGGGCTTTCTGGTGGCAGGAGAAGCTGTGACATGGGCAGGACAAGCTGTGCCTGCCATCCCAACTTCAGAAGTGGACAGGTTGACCGACTCTTCTCTTGGTCCTGGTAGCCATTCTAAAGACGCTGATGGTTACAGGGCCACAGGGTCTGGAGTGGGGGGACTGATATACTGCTGTCACATTCCTCCCAGCCTGAGAGTAGAAGAGGGCCCTGCATGATCGGATGAGCAGCACTGAGATGTGGAATCGAGATCTGAGTGATGGAGGGAGGAGGTCTGAGGATACAGCAGGATAGACGGGGACGCGAGACACAAGATGTGGGCGAACATAATGGGCCAGGCTGGCTGTAGGGGCCAGGACACCTTCTGTTCCCATAAATATGGTGCCTGCCTAGACCCTGAACATGACCCAATGGAGAAGCCACAGCAGGAAGACAGTGTGCTGTTGTCAACCTGACAGATTCTGCTCAGCTAGGGTTACTGAAATAATATTGCCCAGACAAATCGTTTTTTTTTTTTTTTTTGAGACAGGGTCTTGTTTTGTAGTTCAGGCTGGCCCCCGAGCTCACTATGTAGCCCAGGCAAGCCTCAAACTCAGCAATCCTCCTGCCTCTGCCTCCCAAGTGCTAGGATTACAGGCGTGAGCCACCACGCCCGGCAACAAGTGACTGCCTTTTAAAAAGGGTTCCAAAGTTCTTAAGATTCATAGGCCCAGTTTCATTTATTGTTTCCTCGTGGTTTAGTGCAATAAATACCTTAATTTCAAGAAACTCAGGAGTCTGCCACACTAAGGGGGCCCAGGGTTTGGTGACACACAACTGCACACAAATGACATGGCAGAGCATCTCGAGTCCAGTTCTAGGCCGTTGCTGTGACTCAGCTAAAGTCACTGCAGGAGAAATGTGACTTGTATTGGTTTTATTGTCTCTCTTGAAAGCATAGTTTAGAGTTGCAGGAGCCAAATTTCCTAAGAGAGGAAGAATGTTATCAATTACATCAGTATAATAAAATCCTAATTAGTGTGGGTTCGATTGCTTTGAAAGCTATGATTATGCAGAAGAGAGACGGAATAAAGTTGAGATCTATATTAATCCTGAAAAAGTATCTGCCAGACAAATTAACAGTATGAACAATATTTGAGAGACAGTTTAAGTAACTTAAGAACAAACTGTCCTCAACCACCACCAAATATGTCAAATTTGTTGGTAAACAATTGCTAGCCTATTATACATGATTTCTATCTCTTTATTAAAGCAATTTTTCTAAATAATTAGCCACTTGAAAAACCTTCCTAATATGGTATAAACTTGAAGATAACAACTTTGCCTTTCATTGGCCTACTGCTCAGTTTTATTAATTTAGGATTTCTTCATATCCAGTCTGGGTTTATGGAGGATCTACCATGCCCAAATTAAGGCCCTCTGTAACGCAGGGTCTGTGAAAATTTCACATGTACCAACACCCCAAGATGAACATGTTTGTTACATATCACAACATGTACTAAAATATTTTAAGTGAGCAAAAAAAAAAAGTGGCAAGAATGATCAGATGGGTGTGTCTGAAGACAGAGGGGCTACTTATGGCAATGAATCTTTTACTATAATGATTTCTTTTTCTTTTTTTTTCCTTTTTTTTTGAGACAGGTTCTCGCTTTGTAGTTCAGGCTGGCTCTGAGTTCCCTATGTAGCCCAGGCAAGCCTCAAACTCAGCAATCCTTCTGCCTCTGCCTCTCGAGTGCTGGGATTACAGGTGTGAGCCACCAAGGTTAGCATTATGGTGTGAGGTACTAAGTGATAGTGGGCATGTGTCACCATGCCCTGCATTGTGGTATGTGGTTACTGGGAACTGAACCAGGGACCTTGTGCTTGCTAGGCAGGTGCCAGAACCACTGGGCTAAATCTCCGGCCCCTATAACAATTTCTTTTTAATTTGGACAAGCTCCGGGTATTTTGATTACTCCTCCTAAGCAGTGTGTGCTCAAATCCAGCAGCAAATCCCCAGCTGCATGTCTGCCCTAGAGTCTGCATGCAAGTCCTATGTCCCTGTGCATCCACACAGGGTGCCTGCTCTTCCTTGCCCTGCTATGCATGCGGCCCCTGCTCTAGGGAGGCCAGTGTGTGTGCAGCTCACAGACAGCCTCTGAAGGCTGCGAATGTCTGGGCGGGGGAGTGCCATGTCTGCCTTAGAGCAGCATCTGGGCAGCTTGGCTGTGGGCTGCAGGCCTCCATCATCTGCCTGGTGCCTGTGCAGACAAGTGCCGCCTACCTTACAGAGAGGACCAGACCTGCAGTCAAGCAGCCCTGCCAGACAGTGTATGAGCACATGGCAGCCATGTTCTTGCTGTAGAGCAGAACATTCTAGACACTTGTTAAAAAGAACTTCAGTGCTGGGCAGTTGTTCTTACCTTCAGAGACACTGGCACTGGGGACATTCGGTCTGGATGTGTCTCACTTCTTGGCACAAACACCACAGCTGGTCTCGCACCTCCTCTTTGGTGCATGTGGACTCTGTGCGCTTGGCTCTCTGCACATGTGTGGAACTTCTCACGCTTGTGTGCAGCTGACGATGAAGACGGGGCAGAGGAGTCCAGGCCGGTGGGACTCTGCCTCTTTTCAGGGAATCTGCACATCTGGCAGATAACACAAGGTGACGCAGGAAGCCCATTCATATGTCCATCCCGGTGATGATTCAGAGCAGACACTTCCCGGAGCACATGGCGGGGCAGGGTTCAGGCATAGCAGCAGCAGCCGAACAGGTTTGGCTCTGTTGCCAGAAGGTCTCTCCTAGGATCTGCAACATGTGGGGCTGTAGAGGGCTGTGTGTCCTGGTCTCTAACTGTCTGCCAGGAGAAAGTCAGCCACTCCAGCTCTAACACTCACTATTTGCGTGTGCCCTTTGGCATAACCACCTGCACACCTGGGGCCTACATTTGTGTCCAGAACTGACTGCGTGGAAGGAGCACCTCTAGGTTTGGAATCCACTGTCACCGCCAGCATCTCAGTTCCTGGTGGAAGAATTTTGTCCACACCTGTCTGAAGTGTTTTTAGGCTGAAATATAGTTCTGGGTGCCAAGGGCTCTGCCCAGCTCTAGATGTTCAGGGCTCCGCCCACTTCTAATGTGCTTCAGAGCACCCAGAGTTCACCTCAGAGCCGTGGCTTGGTTGTCAGCTCTGCAGGGGAGGCTCAGCCCTCCTGTGATGTGTCTGCTTGGGTTCTCGGATCAAATGGCTCCCAGGAAAAAGCTCTTCATTTAGCCCAGGATGTACTCCTGGCACTACAGTCTAGGAGGGATGGGATAGTTACCAACATCCAGACCAAGCAGAGCTCTAATAGATAATTTCCATGAAGACATGCCCCCATTTCCTGACCCTGCATGGAAAATCTGGAAGAGTTCACGTGGAGACCACCTGCTTCTCTACCAGTAAGGTAGGCTATATCAATGCCAGTGTGGCCTAAGAGCGAGGCACCTATATGAGCTGTCCTCCGAAATTGGTGTGTTGCTCATCAAGGCAGGAAGGACCCATACTGCCCTCTACAGAGGCTCACAGCAGCATAGAAACTCGAAAGCTCCTCTCTCGTCACTGCCAAAAGGTTGTGTTCTAACTCCTGACTTATTACCCTTGCTGCCTTTCAGATTAGGACTTCTATTACCTCTTCCTGTTGGCTGCAGAAGTCAGACTGGGTCCATCTGTGTCAAACGTGCATTGTGTATATTAAACAACTGTTACTGCTTGCCCAACTTTTCATTCCTCATTTTTTTTTTTTTTTTACGTATCAGTTTCCTTCCCATTTAAAAAATTCCATGTCACTGTGAATGGGTCTGCGCAGTGTTCAGCCTCCTCCTGGCACTGAGCGAGCAAACGCTGCAGACGCAGAGAAGCCTGCAGAGCGCAGACCTGTGTGGGGAGCTGGAATTGTAGCCCGATGGTGTTGTAGTTTAGAATGATGAACCGCAGCACACGGACGGGAGGAACAACAGATTTCTCCCAGGCTCTGATTTGTGCTGCTGGCCGTGTGCAGAACATTATCAAAGAAGAAACACACACTTACTTAAATGGCAAATCACCTGAAAAGCACAAAACCCAATGAGCCCGATAGTGGCTCAGTGCAACACAGCCCGGGTGAGGAACTAGGTTGAGAACCAGCTGCCTGTGCCCTGGCAGAGGGACGGGCTGCTCTGCTCTATGTTGGTTCCCAGGGGCCACAAATCCCTGGTGGCATCCTCTGGGGAGGGCCAGGCCATGTGGCTGGCAGGAGGCTACACTGCACCAGAGGGGGTGTGCCACAGGCAGGTGCACCTCTGCACCTCCACCACCTTCCTGTGGGGGGAAGCAAGGCCTGGTTGTGAGGTAACATCCACTTTCCTCTGGAAAAAGTTAGGTGCCTCCCAAGTAAAAGTTGAGGGCTGTAGAAATTATTTTTCTTATAAATTAATATAACCTGAAAAACTATAAACAAACACTGAAGCCTTAAGTGAAAATATTTCATTCCAGAGCAGGCCTGGATTTTTGCTTCCCTGTGTCGGTAACAGTTTGTGACAGCCTGTTTAAAGGAGTCCCAGGGCAGGTCCGAAGGAGATAATAAACAGACTCAGTCTTAAAAACAAGCAGAGTGTGGAGTTCAGAGAAATAGGCTCAGTTTCAAACTGTGGAACCAGCAGTGTCTAGCCCACACCGATTGTACACTTGTTTGTGCTGCATTCTTCCTCATGAATCCCCGCCTCTTCACCCAACCTTTAACGGGGTTTCCAGAGGGCTGGATGAAGGGTCGCTCAGTGCAAGTGGAGCCTCCGTAGGTGAGTGGATGGTGCTGTCTGTGGCTGGTCCTCACTCACCTCACTTGGCTTCAACTGGTGAGGTTGGGCAGGTGCCTTCCTGTCCCCAAGGGCACAGTGGGTCCTCAGAGAGCAGGATGAGCTCTGTGCAGGGCCTCTGTCCCGCCCTGGGTGCTGCGAGAGGGGCAGGCCAGGTCTGCTCACCTTTTCCCCAGCATCTGTGTTTCTCTGGCCTGAGCTTTGAAAGGAATATCCTTAGTGGCTGGGTGACACGCATTCTATGGGCACCTTGTGCACACACGCGTTGTTCCCATCCTCCGAGATCGCCAGAGTGCAGTTGTCCTCTCCCCAAGCTTCATCTCTGACGTCTTGATTTCCTGTTCTCTGGTGCATCTTCAGCTGCCATAAATATCTCCCCTGCTCCCTTTGATTCTTTCAGAACTGGAAAGAATTGAGAGAGGAAGGGTCTGCACACGTGTTCCCTTCTGATTCTCCACAGATCTCAGATGGCACGATGTCATGAAAGGACAGGGTGGTCCCAGCCATGGGTTCCCGAGCTCTGGGGCCCAAACATGACACTGTCAGCCTGTCTTCACCTGAGAATTTTCAGCCTGGCTAAGATCAATATACGCACATCACGAGGCCAGAGTTTCTGTAAGAAAGGGCCCCTGAAGCCAGGCATCCATCACCCTGTGCTTTCAGCAACATTCTCCTTCCGCACAGCCCTGGGGAATGTCGCACAGTCTGGAAATGGAGGTGATGTTCAGGCCCTTGGTAAGCAGATGCCCTGCAGGTGGGTGGTGGACTCTGGACCAGTGAGGGGCAGCTGGGTGCTGTGGAAGGGCACGGAAGGCATGGTTCCCATCATTGCCATGGTTTGGGATGAGCTCAGAAGGCTGGGCTGCCAATTCCCTCCAATAACCCTCATCCTCAAAGTCTTTTAAGATAGAAAAGAGACAAAACAAAGCCTTTCCCAGCAAAACCCTTCCACACTGTTTGGAGATTACTGTGAAGATTCCGCGGTGTGTTGTGGCCCTCGGTGCTAGGGATTTACAGGACGCCAAGCACCCAGGTCAGCTGAAGGCTTCCAAGAAGGTGACCTTTGAGACAATTCATGAACAGGGAGAGAGATGTGAATCTGCAGAGAGCAGCTGACGTTCCAGGCAGGAGAAACTCTGGGTGGTAAAGCAGAGGTAAAAACTAAGGATTTGCGATTCGTAAACCAAGAGATTGTGTCAGAGAAGAGCTAGTATTTACAGAACACAGAGAGCAGTGTGGGTCCTTCGGCTTTGTTTTCCTGCTTCATTATGTAGTTATGCATATTCCTAAGGAGGGTCAGAATTTCATGAACAGTCCTTGAGTTAATGGCAGACTCGGGGGAGACAGATGCTGGTGATGTCCTTGCAGTTTTTTCTTTGAGGACTCTGCTCTTCACCCTGGAGCCCACACCTCATGAACAGGCTCCCAACAGGTGCAAGGTAAGTGACCTGAGCCCTGAGGAAGGACTAAGCTACCATGTGCTTGGTGACCAGATCGTGAAGTGGATCCAGGTGCAGCTTAAGGGAGTAACACTTATTTCTGGGAACCATTCCTTTTGCTCTGCATAGTGAGACTGAGGACTTGTAAATGTGGAGAGGAAAATGGGCCCTAAATCTGAAATCAACTGGATTTTTAAGTGGTGGCAGCAGCAGCAGAGGAGGAGCGCTTTCTGATACCTTGTTGATTAATGGTGGGTTGGGCTGGCTCTTGGTTAACAGTGTAACTCAGAAATGTTCAAAGTGACCTCTGTTAGCATTCCTTCCCAGCTGCCACTGACTCCCTAACTGGGTGACTTTCTAAACACTCCTAGGCATGCACATAGGACAAATCTTTTGAAGTATATTTGGGCCAGGAATAAAGATATTTTGCGGTTCTTGACAATTTTTGTCTGATAATTATTATTAAAAGCACTGAACCAGAAAGGAAATATGGAAATAATTGCTCTTCATTAAAAAAGTGCTTTTGCCCAGCAGATTTGATGAGATCGTCTGGCTTTGCCCTTCACTGGGTCTGTTAAGGACAGCGAGTGTCTGTTGGTTCAAACACTGCCATTAGGTGTGGTCATTTAAGGACTCATCTGTCCTTGTGACCACTGGTGATGGCTCAATGTTCCAGCTGCCATGATAACACTGAATCATGACATTTTAAAATGTGGCTACTCACCCTACTACAGGCTATCTTTTCTGTCTCCTTCAGAGTTTCATACACAGACAATGAATGCCATTCCTCATGTGCATCGTTGAAAAGGAAAAGCCTTTAGACAGGACGTGTGGCTCCTTCTCAGGTGGTTGGTGAGACACTGGCACTGGTCACTAGTTAGGTTCTTTCTCCAGAGCTCCTGAACCAGATGAGACTCCTGAGATACGGTGCCTGAGCAAGTGACAGAGGTGACCTGGTGTGGCCCGCTGCGGTCTGTACAAGTTCCACTACCCTAGCATTCTTGATGAGCACCTCAAGCTTGGGGGTCTCCAGGTTCAACCCCTGAGGAGCTCATTCTGTCCTTCACTCTGAAATATGAATGGGCTGCAGAGGGACCCAGGCCCCACCTCTCCCTGGGGACAGAAGTGTGACCTGACGTGTGATCTCATTGTGTTCAGGTACTCATTGAACTTCAGGAAGTAATGGAACAGGGGATATCGGTGGCTCAGAGGAAACCTCAGAAACTCTATCAGACAGATCTTCTCCTCCTAGAGGTTCTGAAATATGTTTTCCTCATTTATCAGCCGAATGGAGCAAATTCTCACAGCTCTGGAGTTATCCATGCTAACTGGAAAAGGAAACACCAATTCAAGTCAAGGTGAACTATCCAGGAACAGAATTCTCCAGCAGACATCCACACTGTGGTTTGGGCTGTCATGGCCACTGTCTGAAATCTGTTTCTTCCACTCAAAACCGTGCCAAGTTCACCTCTTTGCACTTCTCACCCTCAGAGGCAGCTGGCTGGTCCTCTTTCCTGTAGGCCGTGGCCCCAGATCACTGCTTGTGTGGACGTGTGTCACGTCATGCCCTTGTTGATGCTGAGCGGAAGCTGGTTACCGGCCTGGCCCAGATTCTGACCCTTAGGTACCCACGTACCCATTTGCCAGTTTGGCTCAGGAGGCTGCAGGACCCTGCAGTCCGCTGGCCACATAGCATTTATGGAGCCAGGATATTAGACCTGAGAAGGTCAGTGTTTCCTTTGAGTGTCAGTATGAAGTACTTTCCCTACAAAGGTATAAAGTTTGAAGGCGGCTTCTTTTGACTGCAGTGTTCACTGCTGAGATCCCACTTTGCAGTGGCTCTACACGACTCATTTGTCAGGGACCTGAGTTCAGGTGCGAGTGTTGCCAAGCGCAACGCTGAGCAGATGTGTTTTCCACCACAGTTGTTTTGAGATCTGCCCTCTGGGAGGCGGGAGGCGGGTGGGAGGCAGAGCTGCTGCTGGGGTGGATGGAGTAGGATGAAAGCAAGTGCTCAGAAGGCAGTGGCAGCTCCCTCTCAGGGCTGCAGAGCAGGGTGCTTGCTAGTCCTCGGTGTGGTGTGAGCCTCGCTGTGCTCTGGAGGAGGATCTGTCCCTGGGAGCTGTAGCCAGTCAGGAGTCCTCTGTCTCTCTCATGCAAACAACCGCAGAATCTGCAGTGTTTCCTTACTACTTACTCCACTGCAATTCAAAGATAGGAATGCAAGTTTAGGAAAAGGGCTAAGAGAATATGAGAAAGAACTTGAAAGGAGAAAATGATCCCTGTAGGGTTTTCTCCATACCCATTTACTTTGTGCAGAGCTGAATGGAAAATATACACAATTTTTATTTTTGGAGGCAGGGTCTCACTTTGTAGTTCAGGCTGGCCCTGAGCTCACTATGGAGCCCAGGCAAGCCTGGAACTCAGCAACCTCCTGTCTCTGCCTCCTGAGTGCTGGGATTACAGGCGTGACCCACCACGCCCGGCACTGTGGTATGTGGTATTGATGGCTGGTGGGCGTGAGTCATCATGCCCAGCATTGTATGTGGTTACTGGGATGGAACTCAGGACCTTGTGCTTGCGAGGCAGGCACCGGAACCACTGAGCTAAATCTCCGGCCCAATATACACAATTTTTAATAAAGCAAATCCTAGGCTCCTGGGATTGGGCTCCAGAAGTGTTTTACAGTTAGACATGCTCTGTGTTGGACATACTTTGTTTAGATTCAGGTGTACTTTCCTTTATCGTTCATCAGATTGTCATCTGGGCCACTGTTTGGGGGCTGTGCGTGGCATGTCTAGATGTGGAGAAAAAGTTAATACCTGAGGCTGAAGTTGCTTCTAGACCTCAGTTGGACTTTGTTTTTCTGTGATACTTGCCCCAAGTCTTGCCATTGCCGCAATCCTAACCCTAACTAATGCTACAGTAGGAAGAGATATCTGTTCCCTAGAGAATCTCTTTATCACATCCTAGAGCATCCTTTTTCTTGAAAATTGATTAAAACTTGGAGTTGATCTTAAAAAGCAGAAATCATGGCAGATGTCTGGAATCACTTGTGCTTCCATTTTTACTTTTTGTTTCAGATTTTGCTTATAGAAATTGTCTACTTCTCTGTTCAACTTGGATTCCTGGTCTAATCCCCAGAGAACCTAAGAAGAACCATAGGCAGATGTGAGGAAGGCCTCAGACTTCACAGGAAGGCCTTCTCTTTAGAAGGAGTATTGATTTTCCACACTGGCCCCTTAGCTCAGCTCTGCTTTTCTGTATGGCTTTGGGTTTGGATTTGGGTTTCTGAAGGCGTTGCCTTTACTTTGAGTCAGTTTTGGTGAGATTCATTGTCTGCCCTCCAGAGTACAGATCTCTGGTTTTGAAGCCCGGGCATACCCACTACTGCAACTGTGTTCTTTGTGCTTTCTACTCTCTGTAGGGTCAATTACTGTATTCCCACAGAAGCATTTGTGAGTGATGGGGGTGTGACTAAATCCACAGGACTATAAAGGGGAGAGAAAGCCTAGAGGTCGGGAAGGAGCGGGTAGTTGTCTCAGTGGTCCTGCAACTGCAAGGAGCCATGTGCAATACTAGGATCAAGTTCCAGAGGCTATTGCTTCTGTTCAGTCAGCTCACCATTGCTGAGCACCTAGGAGGGAACAGGCTTTGCCTCTCACTATGTTCACCCCTTCAAGCATGTGGGGAAAAGACTATTCACTGTATGGTGTGGCGGGGTCCAGTTGTCCCCAGAGCCTCATGTGGTCGTAGGTGGAGCTTTCTCGGAGTGGCTGGATTTTGAATGTGTGCTGCTGGGATTGATTCATGGTGCAATGCTAGGCTCAAGGGCCCTAGAATTAAGGGTGTGAGCGCTGCCCTCCCCAAGCAGCCAGAATAAGATACAAAGGTTAGAAAGAGCTATGGTCACCCCTAATATTGCTTTGCTACCTTCTGCCCACCATGAACTCTTCCTCCTCTGCAATGTTTGTCTGCAGTGTGCCACCTGCCTTGCAACCAGCTGATTATGTTCTGAAACCTCTACAAACTGTGCACAAAATAAACATTTCCTCCTTTTACTTTAGGTGTCCAGTATTTTGTTTCAGCAAGGAGAAAAGTAACTAAGACACTGTACATGTTGTAAGACTTCTGTAAAATGTGTCCTCACCTGAATCAGAAAAAGGCCATCGATCTCAAAATATTATTCATGGACTGGGGA
This sequence comes from Thryonomys swinderianus, assembly GCA_004025085.1. Classification (NCBI taxonomy): domain Eukaryota; kingdom Metazoa; phylum Chordata; class Mammalia; order Rodentia; family Thryonomyidae; genus Thryonomys; species Thryonomys swinderianus. The sequence goes on from PVIC010000405.1 coordinate 69,068, forward strand.
TTTAAATCAAGTGGTGTCACACTACCTTGGGTACACAAAGGCCCGAGTTCAATCCCCAGTACCACACACATACACACACACACACACTCACACACACACACACACACACATGCACACACACACACAAATCAAAATATAATTCACAGTAAAAATATAGCCATTGTAGAGTGACTGCAAGGAACAAATTTTAATGGGCTTGTGATTTAAAAATATGTATTACAGGGTTGGAGATTTAGCTCAGTGGTTCTGCCACCTGCCTAGCAAGCGCAAGGTCCCTAGTTCGATCCCAGTAACCATATACAATGATATGATATTGGACATGGTGACTCATGCCCACCAGCAATCAGTACCACACCCCACAATGCTGGGCGTGGTGACTCACGCATGTAATTCCAGTGCTCAGGAGGCAGAGGCAGGAGGATTGCTGAGTTTGAGGCTTGCCTGGGCTGCATAGTGAGCTCAGAGCCAGCCTGAACTACAAAGTGAGATCCTGTCTCAAAAAAAAGATGTATTAGATAAATCTAGCTTGTTAATATTTGTATTTTTTTTCTGAGAATTATCAGAAAGATGTGCAGACAGTTATATTGTGCAGTCCCATTGTGAATGTTGCTATTTGTAGTAATGTCTCAAAGTCACTATGGCCTGAAAGGAGCAGCTGTGTGTGGGGTGATCCTTCAGGAGCCATCTAGGCTGCACCCCATGGATCAGCGGGAAGGGCCAGGCCATGGCAAAAAGGAAACATATCCTTTACAGCATTGGCAGGGGGGAGTGGAGCATAGCACACAGCAGTGTCATGGTTCTTGCCTGTCCTGTGGCCATGCTCAGATCATGGTCTCGTGTGACACTCCAGTGCCTTGAGCAGGAGTACATGACAATGTTGCATTCTTGCTGGACAGTCTTCACTAGTCTCCCATCACCTTACCTGAGGACAAGCCTGTGTCTCTGTACTGTGCAGCTTGGCCCTACTATCTTGTGGGGTTACTGATAGACCTCAGGTCTGTGTCACCAGAGACTCACACTCAGTGTGCTGAAATAGTGCTACTCCTTTTCCGTAGACTTACAATTTAAAACAAAAACAAAAACAAAACATTGTCACTACAGTGTTCATTGTCAATTTGGAATGGTTTGAAAGCTTTGCTCAGCAGAAAGTTCACACAGTAGCAGGTTGTTTTCCTACTATGTGACACGCACAGGAGGAGCAGGGTTCCCAGACCAGGAAGCACACAGACAGACCTAGCACTCAGCAGAACCCAACAGGACATAGGCCTGCTGCAGACTCACATGATCTCCCACATGCTTGCTCTGCAGCACTGCCTTGGTCAGATAAGCACAGTGCTCGAGCTCAGGAAACTGTGAGCACCCCTGCACCCCAAAGGAACACCTGAGGCTGCTCTTCCCTGACCATAGCTTCCTTAGGAAGCTCCCTCAAGTGCTTTTGGTCCTGGACGCTCAACCATAGGCTGATTTTCATCTGCAATGTGGAAGTCTTCAGGACTTAGTCCAAGGTCTTTGTTTAAAATAATACTGGAAAGCAAGAAAAAAAATTAAGTATAGAAACATGGAGAAGGTAGAAAATTAGAATTGACACACAAAAATAGTGATATTTTTGTCCTAAGGTTGGAAAGTTTTATGCCTTTTCATTAGTGGCCTTTTGCTGATAGTGGAATTTTTCTCACTATAGGCTTCATGAGCTTTGTTAAGTGTGAAGAGGCCCAAAGCTTCTCGCCTTGTTTGTTGGAAGCTTTTCCAGTCATACAGTTGTTGCAAAGCATGTCTTTTGTCGTGACTTGCACGCAGGTCATGAAGTGCCCAAGCCACGCAGCCAAGGATGTTTTCGCTGTTCACAGGGTGACCTAAGAGCTGTAAGATTTATAAAGTTGCACCTTGCCTCGTGCCTATTTTAGGCACTCGTGGATCTCGATGTGGAATGCCTGAAGAAACTTGCTGGCCTCTCTTCAGGTCGTTCTCACGTCCACACTGCGTGGAAGCAAAGCTGAGAGAGCCTGAACTCCACTTCAGGAGACAAAGTACCCTGCGGAGGATCTGGGCACCCAGCCACTTCATCTTGCAGAAATAGAGGATTCAGGTTACTCTATAAAAACGATTGGGGACTGTGCCAGAGACCGTGTTCCTGGATTACCTGTGTTCAGCTGTGCCCATGTCCCCTCTGCTCTCCACCCTACTCTTCCTGGACTGCTGTTCTCGGCCTCCTGCTGGGCTTTCTCTGTCTTCCTCTGTCTTTGGTTAACCAAAAAGCATCATGACACTCATGGGACTTGAGTCAGACTGTATCCATATCTTCCCTAAGATTCTGGTTTTCTAGGGGGAAATCTGGACCTTTGTATGTAATTCACAGGACCCCACATATCCTGGGTTTCTGGCTTTGTCCAGCGGGGCAGACTGCAGAGCGAGACCTTTGGACTTGTTATTGTTATTGCCCGTGGGCCTCCTTCCTGCTCAGGCGGCTGCCCCTGGAGTCGTGTCTCCCTCAGGAAGGCAACAGCAGTCTGCAGAGGACAGGGTCTGCCATCCCGGCTTCCTCATTGCATCTGGGCCAGTGAGAAGTACTGGTGGGTGCCGGACACTGCCTTCCACCCCAGAAGTTCACAGTCTTGACCACAATTCAGCTTTGGGTTTCTACCAAGTTGATGTGCAGTTTGGACATCTCTCTCTTTCACCCTCTCTTCTTTTCTGTCTCTCTCTCTCTTTCACTCTTTCTGTCTCTGACTCTCCATCTGTTTCTGTCTGTCAGTCTCTCTCTCCTCCTGGTGGAACCCACAGGTCTTAGGGAGAACCCAGTTTTCCCATTAAAGTTCTAACTGAATCTATAAACCTTGTTCTGAGATTCCTGGGATCCAGGACCCAGGCACTGGATCTCTTGGCACCCAAAAGTTGTCTGGAGATACTGGTTCGGTTCTGAGTCAGAAGTCGGAGAAGCACATTCACTGCCTGTCCCTGGTGGGCATCTCATTTCTAGTGACAGACTCATTACATCAGACTAACTACTGATCGGGTGGAGAGCACTTGACTTCTGAAGAGGAGTCAACGTATGAACAAATGAGCAGCTTAGCCTCAGAGTGAATGAGCTTGGGTGAGGCCAGCGTGGACCTTGGGGTCCTGATCGAGCCAGGCAGGGCATTATCTTGCTATCTGCTCCTTTTTATTCATTTCTCATCTGTACTACTTTTTTTGTACATTTGACACAACACATGTAAGACCAACAGGGCCCAGATTCACAGGCTCCAGGCCAGTGTCTCAGGCTTTAAGTCTCAGTTGGCAGACCCTCCGGGCCCACGCACTTCCCTCCCCAGAGTGGCTTCCCTGTCCCTCAGTCCTCAGGCCACCTGTGTGTTCTGTGTGGCCAGTGCGGGTCCCGACAAGCCACCTCAGCCCAGGTGAGCGTGACACACACTCTTCCTCTGCTGCTAGTCATCACTTCAAAACCTGTGACCTCTGTACCTGGCAAAGGCTGCAGTAAATCAGTCTCCATCCTCCTGTCAGGCAATACTAGGGCCTCAGGACTCTCAGACTTCAGCCAGGAAGGAAGCTTCTTGCCTGGCTCCTCCCCGGACCTGTATAAACACCTGTGTAACACACAGGTCCCAAGGCCGGAACTTCTGCCCCAGGCAGGGCCCCGGTGTCCTCTGATCACTCACTCAGGCACCTGAGCATGAGGCAGAGCAAATTTAGTGCTGCATCTTCTTGAACAGAGGTCCTTTTCTTTTCTCCATTTCTTTACTCAAAGTGAAGTTCAGTGTCTTTGTAAAGGAAAGTTAGAGATTGTCAATTGGGACTGAAGTATTTCTCAGCTGTGGAATAAAAGTCCTTTGCAAGAGACTTGTGTATCACAAGTGTATGTTTTATGCAACATCTAAAAATATTACTTAGGCAAGACTGATTTAATATCTTTAATTTCAAAAGTATTTCACACTTTTAGGTGAAATTTTCCTTATTGCATGAAGGAGTCCTAAAGTTTTTTATGCCGTACTCTGGTGTTGCATAAGGAATGTATATTATTTTCTAACTAAAGATACTGTGCTGCTTTTCCTTATTTGGGAAACATGATTCAACTGGCAGCCAGTGCTGCCAGTTCTTCACACAGCTGCGAGCTGAAGACTTCTGTGACACTGCTCAGTAATGAGAATTATCTAGTAAAAGATCCTCTCCCCAGACAGGTGTACTTTTCCTCCTCTGCTCTATGAAACTCTCGTGGATAACGAGAACAGGAACCCACAGGGCCCAGAAACTGCACCTGGTGCACCAGGCCACCTGCCTGGTGCCCCTTCCCTGCTGCCCTCTCCAGTCACTGGGCCCCAGGCTGGTGTTCTGGCACTTTACCCTCCCTGCTGCACTGGCCACAGCCGAATCTCTTGGAGTCAGGGCAAGGAAAGCTTCTGGAGGTTTCTGACTTAGAATATCTCTCTGCTGTGAACTTTGCAGATCTTTTTTTTTTTTTTTTTTTTTTTTGAGACAGGGTCTCGCTTTATAGTTCAGGCTAACTCTGAGTTCACTATGTAGCCCAGGCAAGCCTCGAACTCAGCCATCCTCCTGTCTCTGCCTACTGAGTGCTGGGATTACAGGCGTGAGCCACCATGCCCGGCTTTGCAGATCTTTTTGTCTTCTGCTTACTGGCTAGAGTCTGGAGATTTTGGGGTTCCTTAAAGGGGCCAGCTAAAATCTTCCTTGTTAGAACCATGAGTCTAAGGTAGCAAAGGACAGCTGCTTACCACCCACACAGTCTGGACTCCAGGCAGATACTCCGATGCTGGCAGTGGTCTCCAAGGCATGGAAGACCATCTGAGCTTGTCTGAGCAGAGCAGCGGAAGCCACTCTGAGGAGCGCCAGCCCCGGAAGACATCCTGGAGACTGGCAGGGCCCAGTGGCAATGCTGTTCCTGAGGGTCTGGGCAGTGAGGGTGTGAGGGGCGATAAAGAGGGGAAGCAACCCAGAGTGAGCTAATGCTCCTAAATCGTCTTGGAATTAGGATGAGAAGACTGTGTCAGACATGGAGAGGCAGGAAGGAGCTCGGGAATCCCAAACAGCAGTGAGGGAGAGGGAAAAAAACTGGTTATTGAGTGATACTTTCCTTGCAAAACAGATTGTAGAATGTTAAGCTCCAGATAAACCGAATTGCTGAGTTACTCGCAGGCTCTGAGAGCCCATAGGTAGGTTTCACCTAAGAGGCAGCCGCCTCCCTCCTCCTCACCCTGGCTTCTGGGAGAGACTCAAACAAAGCATGGGCAGTCAGCCTCCAGGCTCAGCCCACCTGGAACAGAGCTCTGGAGGGCCGTTTCCAGGTGAGCTCCTGAGGTGTCTTCTATCACTGGAGCTCCCAGTGTTCACTGGGACAGCTGCTGTCATCCACGAGACCCAAATGCCTATGAATCTTAACTCACCTAGTGATTGATTCAGTGAATGTTGGACATCGCGGTTCGGCAGAGCTGTGAGCCCAAAATCAATGTCCACAGGGGGCAATGAGTCCAGAAGTGATCACGTCACTGTGATTAACAAGCTGTTAATATTGAGGTAGCCCAGCCTACACTTTCCAAATGCTAAAACAGAATCTCTTCCCAATATACAAAACAACACTCTGTGAATTGTGTGAACAATAAAAAAAATGTAAATTTTTTTCTAGGTTGTCCTGGGGCCAAAAAACACGAGTTTCTGACCAGCGTGTTGGACGCACTGTCCACAGACATGGTCCATGCCGTCTCAGACCCTTCCTCAGCATCTGGCAGGTAAGCTGCAGTCAGCTACAAGGAGCCCAGGCACCCAGGGGATCTGGAAGGCTCAGAGTGGGCCTGAGCAGTAGCTACTGGACATCAGGAAGCTTATTTGAATGTGGAAGTGCTGAGGGGGAAGGGTCTTCTCCAAATCCCCGGTATAAATGCCGGAGTGTCTGAAACACCAGACGTTCCCTCTCAGAACTCGACACAATTTATTTGTGTATTTAGGGACGTTTTCTGATGACTATTTTAACATTTTCATCTCTTAACACCTTGGTCCTTCATCCTTTGGCCCCATATGCTTGATTATGGCTTCTATCCAAAAGGCTGTACAGTCTTAGGTCTCCTTAGTGTCTTCTATCACTGGTGCTTCCAGTGTTCACTGGGACAGCTGCTATCATCCACGAGACCCGAACGCCTGTAAATCTTAAGTCACCTAGTGATTGACTTAGTGAATGTTGGTTCTCATCTTGTGTTTGCAAAGGAAACACAGATCTCATCTTGTGTTTGCAAAGGAAGACTTGGGACAAAATGGCAATTCTAGTGAAAAATGCCTCTATTGATTAATAGATAAGCTAACATCATCTAGATTTCAACATTCTGTCTTGTACTCTTGGAAGATGGTTTCTACCTGAAAGCTGAAATTGAAAGCTGTAAGTGAGCTGCTATCTGAAAAGCAGCCCTGAAACCTGGAAAAAGAGCCAGCGGTGTCAGAGTGCTCTATCCCCACGGCCTGTCCATGTCTCACTCACTTCTGGGAGGGGAGAGTCACCAAATGGGGCAATGTGGGCACAGGGAAGGGCAAAGAGGTCTGAATACACGCCCTTCACACTGGCAGGAAGGGGCGGGTACTATGGTACAACTTCAAGGTCTCACCCAAGGCCATTCTAGGAAGTTTCACTCTTTTCTTAAAATGTCAGGCTCTACTTGCAACTAAGAGAAACTCTCTAGGTACAGTGGCAGATCTTTTTCACTGTACATCTTTCAGTATATGGACCTGTACATGTATCCCACTTACCAGTGAGAAATTGGTTTTGTGTAGAGGGCAGAAACCCTTGGCTCTGGGTCACAGGTGCATGGTGTTCAGACAGGGTTTTTGTCTTAAGAATGTGGCCAAGGCACAGCTCGTGTGCACACGTTCATCGCCGCGGCTGTGATCCTGAAACCCACATGCAGACCTTCTTCTCAGTGGCTTCCTCAGTGAGATGTTAGGTGTTGGCTGTGAGGACTCTGGACAGCAGGGTGGGCTCTGAGTGAGGGCGGTCGGAGCGTTGTTAGTGTTCTGACCTGGTCTGCCTTTCCAGGCTCTCGGAACCAGACCCCAGCCACACCCTGGAGGAGAGGGTGGTGCATTGGTACTTCAGACTGCTTGACAAAAATGCCAGTGGAGACATTGGCAAGAAGGAAATCAAACCCTTCAAGAGATTTCTCCGGAAGAAATCCAAGCCCAAAAAATGCGTGAAGAAGTTTGTCGAGTACTGCGATGTGAACAGTGACCACTCCCTCTCCGTGCGGGAGCTGATGGGCTGCCTGGGCGTTGCGCAGGAGGAGGGATCTGCCAGCACCAGGAAGCGCCACAGTGAGCACCTCTCCTCCTAATTCGTGCCCACTGATGCTCCGTAATTTTTTTATTGTGTAGTTAGAAATCAACAGTCAGTGGAAAAAGCGGGATACTAAGTGTTGTCTTCAGTCTTCTGATTCATTTGGGTACTGTTCACTGAGTGCCCTTGACCTGGGTATTGCAGAAATGATAGTAAAGCAGAGACAACCCCGGGGCTCTCAGTCCAGGATGGAAGCAAGACATAAGACAACCGAGACCCATGCCAGTGCCACGGTGACACGTGCTGAAGGAGGGGGCAAGGGGATCACAGGGACCCTGCAGTCAGTTTGAGGAAGCGCAGAAGGGCTGGACACGTGGCTACACGCGCAGACACTGCATGAGTGCCCAGTAAGTCCGAGGAAGACACACAGTAGACAGGACCAGGAGAACCTGGCTGAGGTTTTGAATAAGAGCCATGGAAGGCTTGGCGGGAAGGACTTGTCCGGATGTGCTTTGAAGGGTCCTTGGTTCCCTGTGTGCACGGTCCAGGCTGGAAGAGCAGGAGGGGGCAGGGTTTGCAGGGTCTCTGTGAGTGGGGCTTTTGCACAGTGGAGCAGGGCACCGGGGCCCGGAGAGCTGTGAGCAGCCGAGGGTGTACTGGCGGTGAGTGCTGCAGGAGGCTCAGCAGGGACACAGATCCAGGAGTTGCCCTGAGCAGCTCGTAGCCAGCAGCCTTGTCCTGGAAATGGAAGAGGGAGAGGGAGGGTAGAGAGCCTGCACGGTGGTAATGTGCACTGTCACAGAGGAAGCAGGAGGTTCACAAGTGTGAGCTCAAACTGAGCAGCCTAGGGAGGCTCTGTCTCAAAAATACTGAATGAATGGAATTAAACAGAAAATAAAAAAGGGCTGGAAATGGAACTCAGTGTGAAGTTCCTAGATTCAATGTCCAGTATAACCAATCAATCAATCAATCAATCAGTTGTAGCATCCAGTTTGTCCTGTCCCCTTCTGAGTGACTCTGAAGAACCCAAATGCAGACAGTGCTCTTGAAGCTAAGGATCTGGTCCCCGCCATGTCCTGGTGGCCAGCGTACACGGAGACATCAGAAAGAGCTCTTAGTAAGAGCCACGTGGGTCACAGCCCATCAGCCCAGGGTGCGTAGAGGAGGGAGATGAGGCCCAGCCACTGTCATCAGGGAAGAAGGAGGAGGGAAGAAGGTGGCCTCCTGCAGGTTGGAGAAAGTCAGAGGTAGTGAGGGGGTGTTCTAGAAGCCCATGAGAAAGGGAAGATGGCTACCGGGTGGCCGAGGAGGATGGAGAAGCAAAGACAACGCAATCAGGGAGTAGCAGAGGCAGAGGGCCTCCCAGAAAGGCCTCTACATGCGAGTGGATGAACAGACTGAGGAAGGAAACAGGAGCCTGTGGATGCTCCCACAGGGCCGATAGCATTACTCCCTCCAGCTTCATTTTCACTGGAAAATTTGGGAAAAATAACTCCAAATCAAAAGGGTTAATTATCTCTAATTTTAACATAAGCATGTGTGTGGGCGTGTGGCTCAGGGCTTCCTTCACAGAACACAATCCATTTTCCTTGAAACCGGTGGAAGGGCCCGGAAGGTCTTCCATGGTGAGTGGATTCACCCTCAGAATCTGGACAAAATCAGTCTTCTAAAATGGATTAGAACTTTTGTATTGTTCAAAAATGCTTAGAAAGAAAAATGCTTGCACAGTGACTTTTATAATCCAGTACTTCTAGGCATAAGATAGACCGATATAGAGAACAGAGGGACGTGTATGAACATTTATGTGAGCAAGTCTGCAACAGATGACATTGGCCCCTTTCTGAAATCAGTGTGTCTGTCATTAAATGAAGAGGGTTGATTTGTAACAGTATCCTTTTCTCCCTGTAGCCCCCAGAGGCAATGCTGAAGGCACTGCCAATAGACAGGTGAGTGCGTTTCTATTTTAGCCTCGGTGACTGGCTGGTTTCTTCATAGGCAGCATGGAGTCGGCACATAGATGTGGACCTGGAAGGGCGGTGCCTTCTGGGAGAGGAAAGGATTTAGACAAGGTGACCTTGCTGGCTCGGGCCTCAGAGTCCTGTCTGAGCCTGCCTGATGTCTCCATACTGCTGAGACATTAATGCAAAGGCTTTGCTTCATTTGTTGATTATATTATTATTTTAAGAATTTTCAAATCAGCTTGTTTGTAGAAATGCCTGTTTTGTGATTTCTTGTGTCTTAAGAAGATAGGAGGAACAGGAGACACTTTGGGGTGCACATGAACACCCCATTCTTCTAGAGCTCCAAGTAAGATAGGAGTTCAACTCCTGTAGCTGTTTCTGTTTCAGTGCTGTGTATTAATAACATGCCTTTGTGTTTCTGAGTCCACATCACTCTATGTGCAGTTAGGGGACACGATTGTGGTGTTTCTCCCCAGAATCCCATGCTAAGGCTAAATGGAGAATGATTTTCCAGCAGAGAAACATGAGTGGATTCATTTCCTTCCCTCAAAACCAAGCAAAGGCCTCCTTTCTTTCTGACCTGCAGTCAGTTTGTTATTTATTTTGTCCGCACCTGTTTGATGCCAGGCCCGTTTCCCTAAGGCAGTCCTTGTTTGTTGTGGGTTTTAAGTGGGGACCTCCACCACACACCTTGGATGTAATTTAAAACCATTTCATTTGGGAAAGATGTGTGATTCGTTTTCCTTTGTTCAGCAAATGTTTATGGTTTTAACTTTTTAAATCCCACTGCAAATCACTTACACTTGAAAACGCAGCTGGTCTGAAAGCAATTACCAGCTGTGACCAAAGACTTCCCAGGGATTGTTTTGGTTAGATAATGCCAATTACGGGCACACGTGTGCTTCACTCAGTTTTAAATAAACTCCTGGGCTTCTCACAGCAGGGAAGCAGAGCGTGGTCTCTGAAGCTGCTCTTAGGTGCCCAGGGCAGGAGCAGCCACATCAGTAGGGCTCTGAGGGTATCCGGACGATGGTGCTGCCAGAGCCATGGGCTCTGGAGGAAGGGCTGCAATCTGCCGGCAACAGCAGAACCGAGGACCCTACGTGTTCTCAGAAAAGCAGAGCAGTCAGGCAGCAGAGACATCATGATGTGCCTGAGGCTCACATGTGGTTGGAGGAGAACTGTCTTCCTGGCCCTGGTCAGTGGGGTCAGAGCTGTGCCATCGAGCAGACCTCAAGACAAGATTTAACCATCTTTAGATAATGAGTTATTTTACCCACAACTGATTACAACAAAACTTCTGCTTAGGGGTGGATCTACCTCCTCAGTCTTTATTAAGGGAAATGAAAGCCAACCCAGACACGGCCTAAACTTTAAAGTTGAATTATTTCAAATAATAAGACAGAAGAGCAGGTCAAATTATTTTGTAGGAATTGCTGCACTTATAAAACTAAGCCTAGGAAATTGTAGGTTGCTTTCCCTTTCCACTTTAAATTGCTTTTAATTGGAAGTTAGGGTTCTGAATTATAGCAAGAGATCCATGATGTAGTAAACACACTTTCCACATTGCATTTGTTCTTAGGTAAAATAGTCCATGGAAAAGATGAAAAGGAGAATTTAAAAATCAACTGTGCCTTTTTCGAATTGAAACACAAATTAGATCACAAAACCATTTCTGTATAATGAATCCCAGGAGCAGGAGAGGCTACAGAACAGTGGATGTATAGTGACTTGACAGCACTGTATTTGGAGGAAACGCTGATTTTCCCAATTGATGCATTTTCCTGACCCCTCTGATTATTTCAAAGGAGAAAGTGCGAAGAAGGTCCCGTCCAAACTGTCTTCATAAATCCTTACTGTTAAAGATTTCTGTATTCTCTTTCCTCTCTCAGAGGTTGTTAAATATCACTTTTCTTCTGGTATCAGACAGGCTGTTGGATTCTCAGAAGCTGGCTGGGGACCTTTCGGATGGGTGGTGCAAACATGCTAACCTGAAATCTCTTTGTCTTGTTTTCCAGCCCAGAAAGCAAGGATGAGCCACGTCCACACCCAAGGCCATGCCTAGACATGTGGGAATCTCCCTCACCAAAGAGCAATTAAAAACCAAAAACAAAAACACATAGTACTTGCACTTTGTACTTTAAATGTAAATTCACTGAGTAGAAATGAGCTATTTAAACAGACTGTGTTAATCTGTGAAAATGGAAGGCTGGCTTCAGAAAATTAATCACATACAATGTATGTGCTCTCTCTCGACCTTGGAAAGCTGTGCCGGTTGAGCTGCCTCAAGTACCCTGGATCTGCGTGCGCTTCTGGCTGACTCCCGCCTGCAGCTGACACCTCCACCCCGGAAGGCGCGCTGCAGCCCTCTGCCGGGTCCCGTGCTGTCTCCTGTCCACTTGCCCAGGTTCAGTGATGTCTGCAGTGTCACCAGCCGCGTGCAGCTTGGCCCATCTCTTGGGGTTTTGTGTTTGTTTTGTTCGCTTCCCAGAAACCACGCAACCACTAACTCTAGGCATTCAGGGCAGGCAGTGCCTTGGTAGGAAAGAGCATTTTGTGTAATGTAGTTTTTGTTTCCATTTCAAGCCTCCTAAGTTTGGTGTTGAGTTTCAGTAATCATACCATTAGATTTTTAGAGTGGCTCCCGCTGAGGGCTAGCACCTGAGGGTCCCCAGCTGCAGGAAGTAAGTGAGTCCTGCCCTGCACACGGAGCTGGACTGGTTTTAGCCTGGTGGGTTCGCCTTCCAGACTTCTGTCTTTCACGTGGCTGTCCCATCCTACCATGGCCTGCCCCTGGCCTACTGGAAGGGAAAACTGTCCCCTGATAAATTAGTCTCCCTAGAGAAGGCAGATCCAGCACAAACTGTGCCAAGGGTGTGATGTCACAGCTCAGGAGGACTGCTCAGCTTCCTGCAGCTCCATGCTTCCGGGGCAAGTGAGTTTGCAGTGGGGATCGTCTGAGTGGGTTCCTGCGGGAGCCCAGGAGCTGGGCACTCATGCTGAGGACCAAGACTGAGGCCAGTATGCACCTGCTGCCTCTGGAGCATTGGGAGGATGGAGCCAGAACTCAGTGTGAGAGCTGTGTGGCCATCTCAAAGTGAGCTTTGGGCTGGAAAAATCATTGTGGCCTCTAGTCTCCCAATAGTGTCACATGGATGATGTCTGTGGATGTTCGTGAAGATATTTCTTGAAGCCTTTTGCTATTTAAACTGTGCAAAGGTAAAAACCGAGCCTCTGGAGCCCTAAACTAGCTCAAGGTACATGTCAGTGTTGTCCAAGAAATAGTTACAATCTTAAATGTTTTGGATAATCTTTTATATTTTCAAACTGAATTTAATCATTTTTCTTAGATTAAAATAAAGTATGCTATCAAAACTGTTTTTAGTCTTTGTGTGTGTATGTGTGTGTGTGTATGTGTGTGTGCGTTTGCGTATGAGCTGAGCACAGAGTTTTATAATCACCTGACTATAAATGTGTCCACTCCAGGCAATAAAGGCAGGGAGCTTGGGCTGCAGTCAATCTGAGTCCAAGCCCTGCCTGGAAAAGCTGTGATTTCTGAGGAGTCTTTAGACCTATTTGAACTTCAGTTTCCTCCTGGGGCAGGTTGTGAGTTGGGATATGTGGCTGCTGAGAGCCTGACAACCAGGACTTGCTCCTGCCAATTGAGGGAGTCACCCAGGAAAGAATGGTGTAGCCATGTTCTCGGTTTTCCCTGTGTTGTGTTGTTAGGTGCATCGGCGTGGAACAGAGAATCAAAAAAGGATCTTGTATTAGTAAATGCTTGTCACTAAGTCATACAACTAAGGACTCTGAGGGAGCCATTCTACTCCTCCAACCCACCCATAGCTTCTGTACCCTGCATCCCATCCTTGGCTTGGTTCTTTTTGAGTTTCCCTGGGACCCCTGCAGCAGCATTTTAACCGCTTGCAGGACTCTCTCCTGCCTCCAGGTCAATCTTCCCCACAGCTACAATGTTATCTCAGCTCAGAAGAGGATGAGTGTTGAAAACTCAGTCATAACAGTGACCATGACCAGTGGTATAATGTAGCCTCTCCTGGGAGCCGAGGGACTTAGGTGGAAGATGGCTACTAGCAAGTGTTTCTTGGGGAGGTGGAGCTTTGGCTGGTCTTGAAGCAGATTTGACAGGATGGTGTTCAGGAGGCTGGAGAGGTGGAACATGGCAGGGGAGCAGGAGGACTGGTGAGGGGAGGCAGTGAGCTGTCATATCCTCGGTGGAGAACATTGCAGTCTGCCGTCTGGAGCAGATGTCTGTTTCCCTGACCACTCAGAGCAGAGCTTTCTCTGCTGGATACCTCCCTCCTGCATGCTCTCTCTTTCTGTTTCCAAAGGGTCCTGCACTCTCCTTAAGCACCTCTACGAGGAAGGGCTCTAGATGCATGCTGAGCAGCTCATCAATCAAACTCACAAGGGTCACTCCTGGAGTTTTGTTTATGGTTTGGAAATGAAATGTGTCAGAGGCTTTGGAATCAATTTATTAAAGTGATTAATGTGATCATAGGCTTCCAAGTGCAAAACAGATACAAGCAACAAAGCTAGTCCAGAAAAATAGTAAGCATTTACACAAAACTGAGTTTAGGGGACTCGTGATGGTGGTGATGTTTCTGATGGTGATGGTGAGAGGGATGGTGTGGTGATGGTCATTCTGGTGGTGATGGTGATGATGAAGATGGTATTCATGATGGTGTTAATGATTTTGATGATGATTATGGTGATGGTAGGCAGCATGATAATTGTGTTCATGATGTTGATTTTGAAATGATGATGATGATGATGAAGGTAGTCATGATAATGTTGATGATGTTGATGGTGAGGCTATAAAGGTGTTGGTGACGAAGATGCTAATGATGGCAGTGGTGAGGAGGAAGATGGCTTTCCTCTGAATATCATACTCTGTTACATAGACCATAATTTGAAACTCACTCTTGATTAATTAGTCATGTAGTACTTCTCCATCCTATAAAGTTCAATACCTTTTATTGTGCTGTTTTAGACAAGTCACCCCAAAGCTTAGTAGCTGACAACAAGACCTGTTCTTACTTCTTCCTTTGTATGTGCCTAAGTTGGTCGGCCATTCTGGGACTTGTGGCTCTAGCCCTGGTATGAACAGGCACCTACTACTGGCACTAGGAACTCAGATCTCTGTCTTAGGGCTCTCTGCACCACACAATTTTGACTCTTACCCTTTGGAGTGTATAAAAGACAAGGAAACTTCAGTCCAAAATCCTGAACAATGAACAATGAGCTAAAAAAGTATAGGGCCTCACTTCTTACAAAGGAAACCCCCCCAAAGGTAGAAATAAGAGAATGTTATTCTTACTCTCTGTTAGTGCTTGATTTCATTTATAAGACATAGAAATTAGAAAACCAAATCTCAGTGGCACAGAGTGGTCCCCACCCGGCTCTCAGGTTTGTCTCCATCTTCAGCAGGAGTCTACCCGACATCTTCCAGAGGCACTTCATGCCTGGTGAGCTTATAGGGGCAGAGGCTAGAGACCAGAGACTGGATGAAACAGATTTTATGCTCTTCAGCTTTCCCAAGCCCCAGCAAGTGGAATTCTACTGAGTGTTGTCAGTCACCAGAGACTCCTTGGCGCTTAGTGCTAATTGCTCAGAGAAGGAGGCAGCTTACTCTGCAAGGACAAAGGGGACAGGGATGCTGGGCAGGTAGTAGCAATGTCACACGCCTCCCCCCCATGTGGAAGACATTTCTGTTACTTCCTGTATTTTAGTCCAACATGTTTACTTTATGTGAATGAATTACTTCTACTTCCTGTGGACATTTGACTGCTTACAGAGAGTTGATAAAGTGTACAAGTTAATTCATTTCATGTGTGTTATGTGGCAAAAAGATTTTATACATTCTCTTATTAATTCTTTGACTGCAGAATATATTTTATTTCCTTATGTTAAAGTTGAAGTCACACTCCATAAATAGATTCTTTGCTATGGAAGATGAAATTTGTGTATTCCCTACCAGCTTGGTTTGATTTTGCCTTTTCAGTCTATGTAATTATTAGCTAAGTAAAAAAGTGGCTTCATTTCTTCTAGAGATCTTAAAGTATACTTGGAATATTTTAGTTCAAATTTATATAATCATGATTCATTAAATCTTGTAATAGAGCTAGACTTCACTATTTAAAATAAAGTCTATCTAATGACTTTTCCATTTAAGAAAATGGTCCTCTCATTTGACAATTTTACATGTGACTTAGTATGGCAAAAGAAATGTATTTTTTTCTTTGTTTTTTCTTTTTCTTTTTTTTTTGAGACAGGGTCTCGCTTTGTAGTTCAAGCTGGCCCTGAGCTCACTATGTGGCCCAGGCAAGCCTGGAACTCAGCAATCCTCCTGTCTCTGCCTCCTGAGTGCTGGGATTACAGGTGTGAGCCACCACGCCTGGCAAGAAATGTATTTCTAATATCACATGTCCCCAGTGACCTTAGGTTCTCTTACCAGCCCCCACCTCTTAGGGCTCCCAACCTCTAAGGATGCCACCCCCATGGAAAACGAAAAGGATGAAAACACGAAAAGGATGAACTCTTGTCCTGTCATTTTTCATTGTTATTAAGACAGAGAAGGGACTAGAGTGGCAATGGCAGAAGAGTAATGCAAACTTTCCAAAGAGCAGCTGCTGTCCTGGCAGGGTGAAGTCATAGGTGGCTTAGTAGTGCAAGTCATGCCACTTACCTGTGGGCACATCCCTTTCTTGTTGTCACAGCTTTGTCAACACAGCAATGCCTTTGCATTGTTCTGACCTCAGCAATTTTCCGCACTTCTTAGTGTTGCATTATCCTCTTACTGAGTTTTGAGCAACAGCACCACTCTCCATAATCCAAACCAACCACTCCCATAACTTGCTATCTTTGTCCATTTGTCTTTATTTTCCCTGCTGCCACTTGTTGGCCCGCAGAGCTGGCTGACTGCTCCACAGGGAGGGTGGAGAGGGTGGCTTGCCTGTGAGTTTTGGGATGAAGAAGCAAATTATCATCTCGCCATTTTTTCCTTATGTTTGAAAACTCATATGCGTGTTATATTTGTAAAGTATATCCTTCTAGGTACCATGGGTCATATTTTTGATGAACATTCATGATGTCATTAAATTAACTCTTAAGAGTCACCACTGCCTCAGCAGATTCACCAAGGAACTGTACACCTCACACCCTCAAAGATCTTCATAATTACATTTATATTTCCCTCTCAGTAAGTCTAGTTTTAGTCTTAGTAATGTCTGAGTTCACAAAACTTCTCTTCTGTTTTCTGTGTTTTATATCCTGGCTGTGATATGAAGTGCCATTTAGCAATTTTGTAGTAGGGATGCCATTTTTCATGGTCTCAAGACTTCCGTGCCTGAAAGAAATGTAGAACTTATCTCTGCTACATGCTGCACACGCACTGGCTTCCCAGACCCTGCTTTTTTGCCGAGTAAGGCGTGGAGGCTGCATTTGGCCTGTTGATGAAATGCAGATCGACTATGAAAAAGAAAATCATTCATTTAAATGGAACTTGGAAAGGAAGACCTTTTAACAATCCCAGCTGGTTACCTTTAGGGTGCAGAAAAGCCTGTGGATTAGTATCCTTTGGCAGTGAGTCCAATCTATTCTTATTTGATTATAAATCGGATGCATTTCCAATCAATTACAGTGCTTTCCTTGGGGAACTTTCTCTTCAGAGGTGGAGGCAGACCCACATGTGCTGATAGTGAGGTGGATGGGCCAGAACACTTCTCCTCTGTCACCGCTAAGGTGCCTTTCCAAGGGCTCACTGCCAACATTCCTGCATGCATGAAAAATACTGGATGCGTTCCCGGCCTTTCTTCCCTTTTGCACCCATGAAATTTTCTTCTTGAAAGCATTTTGTCCATTTCTGGCACGGCAATGTGGCTCCATCCCCGGATGTGGAATGAGTGAGGGACTGATATCATTTTCAAGAGACAGGTGAAAAAAGCTGCACTAAGTCCTTGGTGCACATTTAATATTGACTTGGGCAAGCAGGGTGCAGCCCTCAGTGTGGCCACTGATCTGATCTTCACTATTATCTTCTCATAGATGATTTTGTACTGTCTCAGGGTCCAGCACCCTTTGCCCTTCCCCTCTGGGCCCATGTTCTTCCCACACTCAACCTTCATGACCACCTTTGTTCCTTAGCCTTTGAGTGGGATCTTTATTCTCTTCCAGTCCCACAGGTCTGTGTAGACCTCCTGTTTTCAGTAGCGGGTGTGACTATTCCTCTTCCTTTCCTGGCTGTACTCCACATCCCCCTCAACCTCCCTGATGTGTGGCTTCTCAGGATCCCTCCTTCTCTGAACATGGGAGGAGCCTGTCTCAGCTATTTCCTTGTTTAAGAAGCCTGCCTTTGGTGCCGACCTATGTTCATGACTTTTCTTTCTGCTGTCCCTGTGCACAGTCCAGTGCCTCAGAGCTGGCCTGGGGAGGGCCCCTTGCACAAAGTCTCTGTGTGTCCTATAGCTTTTTGTGGCATAGTAGTCTATAGGCAACATTGGGAGGGTTCTGAGATGTATTTTCTGTGGGGCTACAGCTCTTGAGACCATTCACAATCTCCAGACTTGCTTGGCTGTGGTCTTCTTGAGGCACCAAATCTGGGTCTTCATTTCTCAGGCATTGCCTAATATTATAGGAAATGACAAAGATAAAAATGTTGCAAACTTCCCTCCAAGCACTGTAAACTAGCACTTGACAAATGAATGTGTGCCTAGATAGTGCTATACTGATTGTTTGAATACAGTCATACACTCATTATGCATTGATGTTTTCTATTAAAAACTCAAACATTTCAATTAAAAGGTGAAATAAAACACTTGTGTGTCTTACTGTTTCACATTTTTACATATTTGAAATGAAGGAAATTTTGATTTCCTTTGCTTCTGTGGAAGTCTCTCGATATATTCTAGGAAGGAAAAAAGGGGTCACGTGGGATTTATGGCTACTGCTCGCCATAAGGAGGGGTGGGCACATGTGACTGACTCTTCCTCCGAGCTTCACTTTTTTTTTTTTGAGACAGGGTATCACTTTGTAGTTCAGGCTGGCCCTGAGCTCACTATGTAGTCCAGGCAAGCCTCAAACTCAGCAATCCTCCTGCCTCTGCCTCCCGAGTATGGGATTACAGGTGTGAACCACCACGCCCCGCACTATGGTATGAGGTATTGATTGCTGGTGGGCGTGAGTCACCACGCCCAGCATTGTATGTGGTTACCGGGGATTGAACTCAAGACCTTGTACTTGCAAGGCAGGCGCTGGAACCACTGAGCTAAATCTCCGGCCCCCAAGCTTCACTTTTGATGCCTATATCAGAGGCCACTGCCCCTTTTCAACCCTTCCTGTCTTCCTTGAGCACAGAGGTCTGTCCTTCTGTGAACAACCACATCTGAGCCATGGACCAGGACAAGAGCCGAATGCCACCTCACTGGGAAGTCAGCCCAGTCCCTTCTCTCCTCAGGGCAGTGGTCAAGCTCAGGCTGTGTGTTCTTACTGCGTTAACGCCTCCCTATGAACCACTGAAGTGCAAGGCAGCAGATCTTTAACTAGAAATGTCAGCAGGGGAGCGTCGAAGGCCAGCACAAAAATGT
Source organism: Thryonomys swinderianus (assembly GCA_004025085.1). Taxonomy (NCBI): domain Eukaryota; kingdom Metazoa; phylum Chordata; class Mammalia; order Rodentia; family Thryonomyidae; genus Thryonomys; species Thryonomys swinderianus. The sequence goes on from PVIC010000405.1 coordinate 87,898, forward strand.
GTACAGTCCTGTGAGTTGTATCAAATTGGACACAGCATTATAGGATCACAGGCAAAAAGACAATAGTTTCCACATTTCACTGCCTAAAGTTCTTTGAAACATGCAAATGTGGAAGGAACGTTCATTGGCAACTGTGAGGGCTTGAAATGCAGCTTTGCTTTTAGTTAGCATCAGTCAGACAAAAAACGTGCAGCATGCGGTTTGAATTATCACTTGGAGGTGAAGATGTCTGTGTAGGGGTCTGAAGTCTGCATGCACGTTTGAGGCTCTTTGAGAACGTTGCTGTCTTGTGAAGAGCCAGAGTTGACAGGCTCTGTGCTGCCTCGATGTGCTTCTGAAATGTCTAAGTAGAAGCTGAGAAGCAGCGTCAGGAAGGCAAGAAGGATCTCAGCAAGACGGGGATGGGCCGAGTGCAGCCAGAACAGGCAGGCTTCACAGTTCCGCAAACCAGCAAGCCTGGGGAACGGAGCTCAGTCAGGCGGCCGGAGGGTAGTCACAACCGTTGTTTTCTGGTAGATGAATTAGTGATGGGAGGGGTCCTCCAGCTCATGGTCTCCCTTCTGTGCCTTGAGTCATAACAGATGACTGGGTTGCCATACACTCGGGCTAGGCTTAGGATAAATGTTGCTGCATGATGTGTATAGTTAGATTATCTACTCATAAAAAATGTCTTCATAGTTAAAGGGTTGGATGAAAGTAACAAGATAGCTGCTGACAGTCCTAATGAGTGCAAGAGGGAGTTCGATACCTGTCACTTTTGAGTGGCCTGGACCCTAGTTTCATTGGTTATGGCTGGGCCAGGCCATGGTCTGGCTATTGGAGGGGTCAGCTTTCTGCCCACTGAGGCTGCGCACCCAGTGGTGGTGGAGCCCACACTCCTTCGATGATGTAGAAGTGACTGGTGCCCTCCTCAGAACCTCTCTTGGCCTTCATTTTTGGAGATATAGGTGGAGTTGGGAGGGACCTGGGTCTCACCTTCCATTTCCACTCCTGTCCTTGTCCCACAGTTACAGAAAACTAACTAGACATTTTTACAGGCAGTTAGGGCAGTTCTGGAAACAAAGAAGCCAATTTGGAGGTTATCAGTACTCTGAGGAGAAAACTACTCCACCCATGTAGGATAAACAGCTGTGATTGATATTCTAAATAGTCATCCTGCCAGATATTCTAAAAAGGTGCCAGCCTCCCTAAGATAAACAGCAGTGCTTGATATTCTAAAATGGGTGCCACCCCCGTGGGGTGGAGGGCTAGGACCTTAACCTGCCTCCCCTGAAAAGAGTCTAGGTCAAAAATCCTGTACGATTGTTATGTAACCTGATTTCTTATTGGGTTACCATTTAATCAATATTACCTGAGCAATTATTCTTGTAATCTTATTGGTTGATCATAGTTTTCTATTTTATGTGATTTCTCGTTGTACCAACTTCACCTAAGCCACTGTATTCGCAGTGTTACTGGTTGACTGTACTTTTGTCACACTTTTGGACCCGCCTCCCCTCATGGCTCTGTTCCATAAGTACCTCCTGAGAAAAGCCATTCAGGGTCTCTCATTTTCAGACCCCCTTTTGCCTCTCTTAGGAAAGAGCTTTTCTTCTTAATACAGTGTTCCTACTCTTAACCTCTGTTCCTAAAATTCATTGTTTGACTTTAGAGAACACGAGCTTCAGTTTCAGGCATGTAATGAGTGAGGGGCTAGGCTTGCTTCCCTGTATCACCAGTGTTCGGTGCTCGCCTGTGCTTGTGTGCCGAATCAGTCCATGCAAGAGTGTCGTTAGGCAAGGGACTCATGGGCGGGTGATTCAGCTGCTGCAGCTGCCCGCCCACATCTCCGTGTTCCCTCAGCCTACTGTTAAAGCTGCTCGTCCACACATGCTGAGCTCCACAGTGGTTCCCAGCCCAGCCCTAGTGTCCACTTCATATGCAAAGATGAGGGTGGGAAGGGCTGTATTCGGGGAAACCTGAGCTCAAGTGAGGTCCAGCAGGTCTTGCAACGTTCCAAAACAAGTCCTCGGAACCAACATCTCCCTTCTCTGTAACTGACCACACTGTCACAGGGCTGCTGGGACCTCCCCCTCCCATCAGCCATACCATCCTGTTTCAAGGCCTGCCCCGAGAGTGCAGCCAGTGGTGGTGTATTCACTCAACCGCAAACTGTTGCATGTACTTGGTATCTACCTTGAACCAAGCATAGACCTGGTGCACTGCTGGGTGTGGAAGGTGAACAAGGTGAACCCTAGCTAAAGGAGACTAGGGGAAGAGCTTGGAGCCTTCCTCTGCTCACAGGCACCCTGTGTGCATGAAGCTGTCCTGGGCATTGCAAAGTACAGGAGAACGGGACAGCCCATAAGGCACAGGGATGCGGTGCTTGCACAGGTGTATGTGGAGCAGCACCTGGGGGCTGGCTGGCCTGGGATGTAAGCCAGCCTCCAGACACCCCGGGGATGGTGAGGGCCTGAGTGGGCCAGCGCCTCAACCCGGCTCACAAGGACCATGGGTAAGGACTGCAGGGCCCTTCCCTGGCTGGATCTCACTTCCTGTGCTGGAGAGTGGGCACCAGAGAGGCAGCCGCAGGGTGTATATGTGTACCTTGTATGTACAAAAACATGCACGTATGTAAAATCATGTATAGCATGCACGCACAGTATAAACATACATACCTGGATATACGTTATACATGTGTATATACACGCACATAATATATACACACAAATAAAAATGCAAATCTACACATACACACATTCGTTTTATATATACACATATACATATATTCCAAGATCATCCACTCAAATACATCACACACACATACATACACACATAATGCTGCTGTCAGCCCCCTTGTCTACAGGAGTTACTTTCCAAGGCTCTACTGTGGAACTGAGAGCAGCGGAACCTCTGTGGGAATTTTCTGTGGGGCTGAAAGAAGCAAGCAATAGGGGGACCCCGAGAAGACATGTGAAAGAAAGAGGGGCCCTATGGGTGGGATCGGGTTATGTGTTCCTGCCAGCAGAGGCTACAGCCCACGGCCTGGGCATGGAGGGAGGGAGGGAGAGCAGCTGCCCCAGGCGGGACTTGTCTCCACCTATAAGGGTCCTTCGTGGAGGTGGTCAGTGGTCTGTTCTTGCCTTAAAAACAGAAATGACTTTTAGTGTACACAGTGCTCAACAATTCAGATAAGGAGCAGCCATTTATTAAGCGTGTCCTAGGGACTTCGCAAGGAGAGCCATGTTTGTCACCCTCTAGCACATCTGTTAGCCACAGGTCTGTGTTCAGAAACAGGGACACTGACATGGCTGCTGAGCACACTCGCTGGCACCCAGCAAGGAGCCCAGGGTCCGATCTTGCGCTGCTGTAGACAGCCCGTCCTGGAAAAGAACTACTCTGGCACGATGCGTCCGGCTTCTCCTCCTTGCCTGCCTTCTTCCCCTGTACCTCTGTGCTCGCCTGAGACTGTCAGCTTGAAGTCTGCAAGGAAGGCCAATCCCTGGCCCCTCATGCTGATCTCTCACCATCCTTCTCACAGGAAGCCTTCTCTCTGTTCCTGATATGGCATGAAATAGCAAATGTGTTTCTTTATGACAAAAGCAAACAGGCTGAACTTTCAGAAGGGTAAAGTCCAGCCTCTATTCACTGTCCTAATGAGTATCCACAACAGGGTAAATAAGGCTCAGCCATGAAGGCAAAGTTGGTGCTCTGGACTGGCCAAAAAGCGAAGCTAGGCTGCACCCAGGTAAGAAGCAACATCTCCAGTCCATCTTCCCACTGCACTGGCCTCTGTGACTTTTCATGACACAAATGGCACATCAGGCAGAAGTAGAATTCCACAGGGTAGTGTAACAGACAGACAAAGAGAAATGAAAAAGAGGGAAGCTGACATGGTTGGTGTCACAGTGGCTATAGGTGACAGAGTAGCTAGGGTTTCCACTGAGTGTATGATGGAGGCAGATGATATTTTAGACATCGAGAGGTTAGAATACAAAGGCAGCACCCAGTGAGTGCTATTATTGTTAGTGACTGTGGCCCTGACAGCTTTTGACAGGTGACTGAGCCAAGCTCCAGGCATCTGTCCACCTGGGCCAGGCTCATTATAACTCAGCTTAAGTGTCACCAGATGTGTCAATTTACAAATGATTCGTTCTTTGGACAATTTACTCTTATCTCACAGTATCTGCCGGAAACCAAGCGTTCTAAGAATTCCAAGGCCATGGAACTTGTTCCACTGGGAAGCTAGGGTGAGAGGAGCCTCAGTGCAGTCTGGGCCCCTCAGCTCTGTGGGCAGCACCTCCTCCACCGACTATAGCACCTCTCCGTCTCACCTGTGTGGGAGGCCGGGGACCCTGGAGACAACCAAGTCTCAGTGGCCTTATGCCTGGCAGTGTTGACTCTTCCAGAACAAATTAACATTTCTTTGAGAAGCGGTGTGCATATTGTATGTACTGTTTCAGCCTTCTCAAATCTGCTATTTGGTTACTATTTCTAATGATGACCATAGGGTCCTTTTACATATTTGTAAAATCCCCTCTACAAACACAAATTTGAAAGTTACAAAGATTTAGTCAAAGTTCTGAGTGAAATTACCATTCAAAAAGTAAAACAGCAGCTTCTAATAGAAACACTGTCGGTCATAATCCATTCCGAAACTTGCCCACAGCAAGCAGCCGAACACAGGATGTGAGTTCAAAGGGCCTCCTGACCATGTTAGACACACACACTTACTCTGTGTGGTGCAAACTGGTTCCAGATTTTGGCTGAAGGCTCACAGCTCTGAGCATTGTCAGTCAACTGACAAGGAGAAGGACCACATGGAAGGGCTGTGAGGTGACATGTGAGAGATCTGTCCAACTCATCTTGGGCCCTTGGGCTGGGATGCTCCAGGGCAGCCCTGACCCAGCCTGCAGATATGAAGGCTGCTCCCACTTCTTGCAGTAATTTGGTCCACAACTGTCTTCTAACAAAGGAGCCCTCCCTGCCTTGGAGTGTCTCAAAGAAGTATAAGCAAAGACTTCCACGGCCCATTGAGCTTTTTCCTCCTCCATGGGCTGGTCAGGGTGAGGCAGGTACTGGACACTTGGGTCTGGAAATGACAGTTAGCCTGAGTTCTCATTTATGAGAATGATTCCCCAAAGCAGCATCCTGCTGAGTCGTGTCAAGTTGGCCTAGATTGGGAGCATCCCAAGCAACTGAGCTTTCAGAACAACAAGATGCTGTTGGACAGGGAGGGATCAAAACACATGGTGAATGTTCAAATAAGAAATGATTACAGTAAGAGACACATTGCTATTGATCACCACAAAAACATTCCCCTTCACCTTGAACACTCCTCCCATTATTCTTGCCACTTTCTGAAGCAGCTCTGAAAAATCTCTTTCATGAGTGTCTTTTTTGCACTATCATGGCTGCCTGGTGTCCTGAATGGATTTGAAGTGTATTCCTTTTGTGGTCATTTTGACAGTCAGTGGCAGATGTGGTAAATGAGGAGGAGGAAGAAGCACAATAATGTGCTCACAAGCTGCCCGTCAGCTGGATGGCCCTTGGCAGCAGAATTCATTGCGCATTTTTATCATAGCTTGTTAAGATATGAAAGGCTTCCAGACTGCTTCAGGAAGTGGCAACAGGGCAACCCACACAGAGCCCCTTCTATATCTGAGGAGTTATTTCTACCCCTTAATAAGTTTTCCTACTTTTGAAAAGAGAAAGTGGCCAGGATGAATGGAAAGGTGTTTTCAAAGCCAGGGGAAGTATTTTGAGGGAGATATTATAATAAATTTGAAAATTTAAATATTCATGGTGTTTTCTGACCACCTCCTACTGTTTACTTCTTGTTTTCCTGGGAATCTGTCTTTCTGAGTACCCTGGCTTGCAGCATAAACTGGGTGACCAGACAGACTCAGCTCAGGATCCAAAGGCCACACCTAAGGGCAAGCAGGGCAACCTGGGCCCCAGCCCATATGGTTCTCAGGATGCTGAAGGCCAGTGCTGGTACCCTCTGCAGTTCCTGCACCACTCCCGCCTGTGCCCCTGGGTCTTGCATTTTCCAAACAGCTCTCTGCAGAGCTATTTTTAATGTTACATCAGTGGGAAATCACAGCTGCAAACATTGCACAGTAGCCTGAGACCCAAGGCCAGTGGAGAGAATGAGATGCAGCCCCACTGTGCCCAACTCTTCCTCAGAATAGCCCCATGCTCTCTGTGGCAGTGCTGGGCACTCAGTAATCTAGGAAGCCCCCAAAGGCCATCATGATGTTATTCTTATTTCTTTGTTAATCTATATCTTCTCAACTCTAATGAAAGTTAGTTCTAGTCTTAGCAAAAATCATGCCAGAGAAGGCAGGTTGCAAACATCTGGATTACCTTTAAAATGTCAGTCCTTAGTAGGAGGGGTTCATAGCCTGTCCTCAGGGCAGTGAGCATGTGACTCAGAGCTGGGCCTTTGAATTTAGATTTGGCCGCTCAAAGACTAGAGGACTTTGTGGCAGCTGATGAATTTACTTTCCATACAGTTTCTAGTGGTTTTCTCACCTGCAAAATACCAAGGATAGCATTCACTTTGTGTGTCAAGAAGATTAGCATGTAAAGTAGCAGGGTTTCCAACCCCAAGGCCTGGTTTTTTTTTTTTTCTGCCTGGAGCCACAGCTATAGCTGTAAATGGCCTTCCACTAGGCCTTCCTTCATGCGGATCCTTCCTAGATGATGACAGCCTGGAGATGTTAGACAGCATGCTGGACATGGGCCTGGGGCCACTTGAAAAGAAGAGGTGATTTTTTTATTTCACTTTCTTAATCATGAGTGATAGATAAAATCCACACAAGCTTGCACTTCTAAACTTTAGCTCAAAAGAATCTAACAACCTCTGAGTGGGCTGATAAGTCCTAGCACAAGGGAAATGTTTACAAAATCCTTCAGGCCTAAAAACTAACTAAACAGAGACATCTGCTTAAGAAGGAAACAGAGACCTACTCTTTTATGGAGTAGCCAACACAGCCCATTTTTTCTGTACAAGTACAATGACTTCAGAGGAAGGAAAGGATATTCCTTGAAAGACTTAATTCATCATAAAAATGTTACTTGAGACTTCATTAAGTGCACTTGCCCACCTTCTTGCTTGAAGGTATGTTCTCTGTTCTCTCTCTCTGAAAACATATCATTCTGTAATAAATCTTATCCATACTCCACACAATGAATGATTGTCCTGTCTGAAGTCTTTGTCAAAGACACAAAGGACCAAAATGTGTTGGGAGTCCCTTGCAGCATCAGGACCTAGCCACGTTAGGATCCCACTTCTCAGTAATAGACGTTTGGGCAAAAGCACAGGATGTGAATCTATTCAGGGTTCAGCAGTTGTGGATGGGGAGGAGAACTGGGAACACCTATGGCCTCTTCTTCCAGACACTAAAGTTCTGGGGTGGAAGACCATCTTTCTCCAGTGCAGGTAAAACAGAACTGTGTCCTCAATCACACAAGAAAAGCGTGAAGCTGGGCAGAGCCAGGCACAGGTGGGCAGAGGTTGTTTCCCAGCTGACAATTACTCTTTCCTTCAGTGCTCCTGGGAGTCTCCCAAAGTTAACATGTGCTGAACAGTGTGAACAGAAGAGACAGCAACAGTCCAGATGAACAGTGCTCCTCTGCAAGGTGGAGCTTCAGGGTGATGCCCAGCTCATTCTTTATATGGGAAAGGAAGGGTCTTACAAGAAGTTTATCACAGAGGATTTGCAGGGCCTCCTTAGCCCCCAGACACAGAGCAAGTTGCTAAGGGAGTCTGTGAACCAGTTTCCCTTCTCTCAGCCCTGTGCTCCTATGGATTGTTGTGGGATAAGTAAGGGCACTGGTCCTTGGGAATAAACTGTGACCATCAAAACTGAGCAAGGCAGGGTGCGGTGTAAAAACCTGTAATCCCAGCAATCTTGGAGGCCAGTGCTTGGGGTCATGGGCTTAATCCCAACTTGGGCAATTTAGCAAGACTTTAATCACAAGAAAGAGAAAGAAAGAAAAGAAAGAAAGAAAGAAAGAAAGAAAGAAAGAAAGAAAGAAAGAAAGAAAGAAAGAAAGAAGGAAAGACAGAAAGAAAGAAAGACAGAAAGAAAGAAAGAAAGAAAGAGGCAAAGCAAAAGAAAAGAAAAGAAAAAAGAAAAAGAATGAAAGGCAGGTGGACTGGGCATGTAACTCAGTTGGAAGGCCCTGGGTTTAATCTCCATTATGGAAAAAGAATAAGGAGGGTTACACAGATACTATAATGTGCAAAGCCAGGCACATACCTGACTTTGGAAGCACATACCTATAATATTAGCCCTCAGAAAGCTGAGGCAGGAGGATAATCACAAGTTTGAGGCCAGCCTGGGAACAATCTTGGTTTTGGTCATAAGTTCAAGACAGGATCAAACTGATCTGTTAGAAACAGTTCATGGGTAGACAAGCAACATGCCATGCTACAAAAGGTAACTGCACCCAACATGCTGATTTTCTTGTCTTACCTCGGACTCATCATGGTGGCTCTGATTCTCAGTGAGGTGATTTCACTAAGCTTATAAGCTATGTTTACAGTGGAGGGCAGAGAATAAAAAAACAAAAAAAAATGAAATAGAGAGTATGAGAACAAACTACATGCCTGCCCTTTATGAGAAACTCTTAGTTTCAGTCATAATAAGGCAAATTTTAGTTATTTTTTTAAAATGCTTTTTTTTTCTGTAAAATAATTCCTTTTAGAACTCTTTCCCTGGGTTATCAGTGGTACATACCAAGTGCCATTTACTTTGGTAGGAGAAAAATAATCTGACCAATGAGAAATATAAGTAGGAAGGAAAAATTCCTTAAGATGCCAAATAAAAGATTAAAAAGCCACAGGCAGCTATTTTGGTATATTATTCAAGTTGTCAGTGCTACAACCAGTATTTTATATCAAGCACACACAGATGGAAGCAGTAGACACACCTAAATGCAGTCCTCTTTCATGTTGGTTATGTTTTAAATATTCATTATATGCCACTTGATGCTTTACAACTTGAAAATTTCAAGCGTTATTATGTCAAGCATTATTTTCATCCAGAATATTTTTAATAGTGTACAAGAAAACCTTTCTGGTGGACATCTTTGGGGTTCCTAAGAAAGAACTATGGTGATTTCCAACCAACACACACCTTGACATTCAGAGATATGTGGTTCCCTTCTCTCTCTGGACATTGTCCAAAGGCGGACAAGAAAGTAAATGTCAGTAGCAGTAAATAGTAGAGTAGAGTAAATAGTTCCACATGGACTTTAATGGCTTGTTGTGGGTCCAGGAGTAGCTGTCCTTCCCTCCTGAGGCAAGGGCTGTGGTCCAAGGAATTACTCCACCAGTACGTTTTAAAAAACAAAACAAAGGACTAACATTTAGTTACTCTTTAAAATAGATTTTACTAGGTGGTAGGAGTCAACCGTGATGTAGCTTGGCTTGGGTTGTGGCAGCAGGGGATGGCTCTGCCTGGGCATGAAGCTGGTTGGGAGCACTGTCACCCTGTTCTGTGCCCTCCTCCAGGGAAGAAGCCCTTTGTGCACCCATGTCCAGGTGGGGGGTGCAGCAAGACATGGAGAGTTCAGACCTACTCTGTGTGTCTCCTCAGGTCCTTGGCTCAGTTTTACTGGCTCATCTGAGGATGTCTCCTTCTCAAGGCATCATGGGAAGATAGTGTCATGAAGTCAGCAAATGCACAATCCATTATTGCTGAAATTTGCTAGTTCCTGAAACACTCTAACTTGGTCATGATTTCAGCTGTTAAGTAGAACTATATCTAAACATAACAGATGGGAATTTATAAAAGAAAACATTTCCCTAGCAAGTATGGCAGGTTGCTCTCAGAAAGGTAGCTCAGTCTGTTAATTTCTGATAATCATATCAGGTTCCACAAAGTCAATCAGCTATGAGTACTCTGGGGAACTTGTACAGAAATCAAAACAACTGATCAGCTTTGAAGACAGAAATTAAAACAAGAACTAAAATTACCAGCAAATGAGTTTGTTGATCTCAGAAATTTAAATCTTTGTGATTTGAAGGAAAAAAAAAACTTTCTGTGTTTGTGAGAGAGAAGTGAAGATGTGGAAAGAGAAAATTAAATGTATTTTGATTGACAGTTCAGAAATGAATAAAAAAACATAAAATCTAAGAAAATATGTTAAAAATAAAAGTAGAAAAACTATGTATGAAACCTTTCCAGATAACTTGGAAGGGTTTGATTTTAGGTTGTATTAAGACAAGTGCCTGAAGGCAGAGCAGTAACTCTCAGGTCTTTAAGTGATTACCTATATTTTTTGAAGAAATGATGCATCTCCAAATTTTCCTCTGACTAAACAGTATGAAAGTTTGCTACTATTCATGAGTAATTCTTCTGCAAGATGAGGAGCAGGGGTCATATCAGGCAGGAAAAGGACTTGTGCCCACCCAACAAGACAATACTGGGATGCTAAGAGAAGACGAGAGAGTTGCCTCTTCCCTCCACTCACCCGTAGAGCAAAGATTGGCTGCCCTGGAGGTGAGATGCCCCTCCTGCTTAGAGCATTTGAAAGTGAGGATTCTCCTTTGCTCAAAACACCAGTGGTGAGGGACCTTCCACTTCCCTTCTGTAAGGGGAGGGATCCCCTCTGCACCCAAGGTGAGACACCCTTGTCTACATGAGCCAAGTTGTTCCTTCTCGACCAGAGTTGAGAGATCCCTCTCACATGAGGTCAGGTGCCATGCTCCCTGGGCAGTGTGTGGCTTTGGCAGAATGTTCCTATTCTAAGGGGATTTTCAGTTTCTCCCTGAGGTCTTCACCTCACCCAGTCTCAGGAGAGATCAACAGCAGATTAGTGCTGCTGGTGAGCTTGTTCTTGACCTGTGGCCAACTCTCTTTTTACCTTCCTTCTTCTTCTTGTCTGCTGGGTAGACTGGTTTTTCCCCTTTACCTGCAGTTGAAACCATGCATTGTCCTCCTGTAACCGTTCCCTCATTGAGTGCTGCTCCTTTTAGGGACACTGTACTTGTGCCAAAAATGCTAGAAATCACTAGTACATCCACAACCCACCATTTTCTTTCCTCCTTATGTTGAATACCTGTGGAGGACTGCCCTACTGATTATGCACAAAGCAGGTGGTAAGAGTGAAGGCTGCAAAGAGTTAACCCCACAATTGGCTCATTTTAAGAAGTGAGTCTAGCTGAAGCCTATGTGCCAAGGTCTGAATGATTCTTATCCAAATTTCATCCCTCAAGTTAAAATCTTTACTACTAAAAAGACAAGGTTAATTATTAGCCACAAATCTCCACATAGTCCCTTCAAGTAGCCCCTTTACCTCCATCTAACTATGATGTCACCAATAAATATCAATAGCTCTGAGCTTTCAGGGCCTTTGTTTGTTCAAGTTTCTGACTGCTCAAGCTCCGGACATCCTGGCTCCTCATATCTGTTTCTTTTAACTCTGTCTCTCACCATGCATTACAGTGCTGAGCAGGATATTGGAACCTATTGCAGAGGTCTTCAGTAAACACAAAAGTGAAGCAGCCATATTTTCCTTCAGGCATATGTAAGTTGAATCTACATTATAACTGATGTCTGAGTTTAAAACATGAGTGCGAGTGTAGGTCTGTGCCAAACCAGTTCCCTGTCCTGGACAGCCTTTGAATTTGAGTCACATCACCCTGGAAAAGACTGGCCATGGAGAACAACCCCACTCACTTCCTACTTTGATTCCACCCGGAGCCCCTAACCTTCCTGTGTGCAGGACCTCACACAAATGTTTGCTCTGGCTCTGAAGCAGGGAACCCTCCCAGGCATTCCCTCCTTTGCACTGGAGAAGGGGATCATGCTGAGTCCAGTCATGGACTTTCCTGTGTTCAAGGCTGACTACCCTGCAGACTGGCAATTCTAGAAAGTTCCACAAGCCAGACTGGTCCTTTTTTTGGCGATGGTCATCAGATGGACAACTACATCAGTGATATGCATATTCATTCTTCATTTGATCACCGGGAATGGCATTTGGAGGAGAGGCAGTCCGTGCCTGAAGAATTTGTCTTCTGGGAGACAAACAGCACATGGAAAGTGTACAGACATTTGCTGCTCCAGACACAACTACCTGATGGGAGCATGGAGGCCTAGGGGCAACACTGGTATAAGAGTCTGTGGCCACATGCCTGAGGTAGTGGATGCTAAGCACCCTCCATGTCCTGGCAGAACTGTATCCATTTAATGCTTAGCCATTTTTGGGAGTGTTTCCATGTGGGCACCACATTCAATTCTGATCGTAGGATGCCTACAGCATGCAGACCATGGGCTGCAGAGAGGTGCAGAGTGTGGGTACATGCACTGTGGTTTGGGGTGCAGAGCAGACAGGAGGTAGAAAGTCAATAGTAAAGGAGACTACTGTATACCAGGCACCTGACATCAGGTGGAAGCCCCACAGCCTGCATGTAGTGTTCTTATCCTCATTTCAGTGGAGAAATTCCAGAAAGAGAGTGAGGCAGCCTGCACAGTGGCTACCAGAGAGTGCGCTGGGGCCTTGAGACCCTGCCCCCACCCCACTCAGTGGCACACTGCCACCTTCCAGCTGTCTCATCTTTACCATGGTGTTTAGAATTTTAGTGGGAAAATGTTTGACTACAACTACCCCTACTAGTGGAAGCATCTCAGGCCCAGTGCCTGGAATGTTGTGTGTCCATGCTGAGCTGGAGTAGGCGGTGACCAAGCACTTTGGACAGCTCACAGGATGCAGGAAGCATCTTTCCCGTGGACTTTATGGTTCACTGTCTGGGACCTGGCCTGTGACTGCTGCACCTGGCCTCAGTGGAGCTGGCTGTGCGCACCACAGGAGTTGTGGCAGCCCTCCAGTGTCCCGAGTCACCTCACCTGCAGGCAGTCCTCCTGGTGCTGCAGAGGTGGACAAGCTAGAAACTGGGGATGCCGAAGGTCTGAGAGTAGGAAGTGGTGCTCAGGGCAGCTGGCCTTGCCCTGGACCTGGCCCTTCCCTGGAAGAGGACGAGCTGGCCTCACCCTGGACCTGGCCCTGCCCTGCCCTGCCCTGGAAGAGGATGGGGGTGTGACAGATGACAGTGGATGACAGCAGAACTCAGGGAAAGGGTCTCTCAGGGTGCTCCCAAGGGGCTGGGGCGGAGGGGGAGCTCTGTAGGCATGGAGTAGGGCCCTGACCTGCTCAGCCTCTGTGTCTTTGTGGGCTGGCTGGGGTCACGGGCCATGGGCCAGCCCTGCTCAGATCCCCAGGGCCTGAAAGTCCTTAGCATCATTGCCATAGGTCCTCCTGACCCCTACCTTCCCCATCACAGTGGGGCTAACTTGCTTTTTCATAGACTGTCTCGACTAACTATATGTGGACTAAATATTAAGATGTGGTGACTTTTTCCAGTTCCATTTTTATGAATTGTTTTGGCCACATTGGTGGGTAGAATTACGCTTCCCATTAAAAAATTGAAAATAAATGGAATTTTCATTTCTCACTTTATATGACTAAAACAAACTTTATAAAAATTTTAAAAATAGCCACATGAAGAACAAGGCTTCCTTCTTGGTCAGGATGCTGCCCAGCCATTCCTGACACAGTTGCTTGTGTGCTACTGCGCTCGCACCCTCTGAAGCATCCTTGCAGGGCCAGCGGAGGAGCCTTCAGGCCACAGGCAACCAGGCCACGTCAAGTAGTGCTGGCTTGTGGTTCTTGGTGGGTTCCCACGGTGGCTCTGATGCAGTCTGGCTCTGTGGACACAGTAATGCCATGGGTGTGGTGTCCTCAGTGCTCTGCAAGCCAGAGCAGCACAGAAGGAAGTGTCCGCCATCCTTGAGCTCCACTGCCCTGCTCATAGGAGCTCAGTGGCCTGGATGTCCACCAGCTGGGTCCCTGGCATATCCTGGCTCTGCAGAGTCTCCAGCTGGCTGTTGGTGTGAGAGGCGGTGATGAGTTTTCTGGCTCTGGGATGCAGAGCGTGAAGCCACTGTGGCTTCCTGTCCAGCTTGAATGGAAATGATGCCTTGTCACTCCACAGGCAGCTCCGCTGACTCCCTTCCCAATGGAGGAGGGCTTCGGATCTCCCCCAACTTGAGGCCACAGAAACAGACTTCAGTGAAAAGAAGCACTTCTGGGCTGGCGGCTCAGCACAGTGTGGCCATTTGACCGTACCAAGGAGAATGCTTGTCGGTCTCTCAGGAGCTCAGGAGGCAGAGGGTTAGGGTGGGTTAAAGTCCTCCCCAAACTTAGTACCAGCTGTGCAAAACAGAGTGTACTGAACTGAGCTAACTTCATAACAAGGGAAAGATGACTCGGTAATTGAATAACTAACTGTTTAGAAGTACTTATTTCTTCTTTTTTATGCCAATAATGCTATGACTATTGGGCTATGATAACACAGATGTTAGCAATGGGTTGACTTCAATTAGTCAAATTACTTCTCAAAATCACAGGAAAATTTTCAACCTAAGTAAATAGTTTAAATGTAAATTTATATACTCTTTTATACAAAAATCATAACCTGAATGTACCAATTAAATCACCTTATATCTCTGAGTCACATCATGCTCATCTGCCTGAGTAGGGTCCACCCAGACAGCATCCTAATGTGACTCTTGGAGAGATGATTTTTTTTCTGAAAAAATCAGATATACTGTAGGCAATCGTATAAAAATGTAAAAATCATATAAAAATCGTACTTATTTGGAAAATAACACAAAGTGAAATTTGGAATAAAATTCTGGATGACAAAACAGGAAAGGGTAGACAATTAACTTCCCTCCATGCCTGGAGCTCCTAACATGAGAAAAGGGATAAATCCGCACCTTGAATGTTGGCTGGAAGGATAGTAGGAATTTCAGAGAAACAAGTCCACGAAGCCTGGGGTGAAGGGGCGGGAACAAGTCTTCTGTCAGACAGACTGAGTAAATGCATCTTGGAATGCAGCGTATTACCAACCATCATACAGCTACTTGCTGCAGTTTTCTGGTTTTAAAGTAATTATGGCCTCATAGAAGGAAGCCTGTGGAGTGCAGAGCAGGCCTTGGTCTCACACCAGGCATCTGAAAGGGAGTATCTCATGCAGCTATGGAGGGATTGATTAGCTAGGAAGCACAGCTGGGCCTAAAAGAGTTTATAAAAACATGTAATTATTTATTAAGGTTTGTATTAATAAATGATGCCTCTGCAGTAGCTTTGATTATCTGTCACCAGGTTTATTTTCAATTACATGACAAATATTCCTTGTTTAACCACTACTCACTGATCTTTTCATTACTTTTCATACTTCAGCTGTAAACTCCATTTCTTTACCTTGTTTGTAAACCTAATTGATGCATATACATTTTGAGGAGAAGAGTCAGGACAGGAGAGCAATGGGCTAGAACTGAGTTCTGACCTCCAGAGCTACAGAATGAGGTGAAAGAGCTGGTCTGCTCTTACAGAAGGGAGTTCCTGTGCCTGGGTCTCTGGGGGCAGGGCATACTCCATAGCAAACCCGGGCTCCAGGAGGTGCTTTCTGAATGCTGCTGTTCCTGTGGTCCAGTTGGGTTCAGCCAGATCCTGCTGCTCAGGGCTGCATGTGACAGGTTCTACTGGACAATGGATCCACTAATATGGTGCTGGCCATGGAACATTCTGTCCCTACGTGACTTGCAAGTTAAATGTGCACTGGGAGCATTTCAGCTGAGATTGTATTAAACATGTTATCCTCAATGTATACAGATGAATTCCTGGAAAGAGATCATAATCACTTATATACCTTTTAAGTAATTTGTGCATTTGGCATAGAAATAGATATTTCTGACATCTGTTCAGGGTCTTTAATTAACACATAATCCATCAGTGTTAACACCCCATTCTCGTTCATTTTGAATGTTGTATAAATCTGTTTTATAATCTATAAAGCACACACACTAGTCTGAAGAAATATTAGAGTATACTTTCACAAAAAAGTTCTTTTGAGATATATAAAGACTGAGTTAATGTGTGCACTGAATCACTTTTTTGAAGCAAAACCAATGACAAAATAATTGTCTTTATTCTAATGAAAACTAATGACAAACAGGAAAGATGTTTGCCTCTTACCCAGGCACAGCCCATAAACTACTCCTTGGAAGGTAGGGAGAATATCAGGTGCCAGGCTTGGAGGAATGTGTGTTTCCTCCTTTTCTAAGTAAGACTCTCAGCGGCATACCCAGACCTTTCCAGTGTGGAGTACTTTTATGTATTCTGTTAAAACCTATGTAGTGTCAATCACACCTGACGTGGTGTGAGCAGGGTCTGAGGCTCTGTCTTAGCTTCTTTCTCACTCTGGGGACAAAGTACCTGACAGTCAAAATTTAAAAAAGGAAATGTTTATTTTGGCTTATAGTATAGAAGTTTTAGTTCACGGTTTTTAGGCTCAAACAGAGAAACAACATTGCAGAAAGACTTGCTGTGAAGGAAAACTCCTCACAACATGATGACCATGAAACACAGACAGAAGGGAGGAGATTAGAAAGGAGATAAAGCCTTCTATGTCATGCCCTAGTGACTTCTTCCAAACAAATCCCCTCCCTAGTGCATGTCTGTTATAGCACCCCCATGAGGCAATTGCCTTCCAAAGCCTCCCCACCATGACTGCATGAGACTGTGTGGATACATCCTTGATCCAAACCTAATATTCTTCCCCTGGTCCCAGAAGACTTCTGCACATCTCTTTATGCAAAGTGCTTTTAGTCTGTCTCTAGGAATTGGTAAAGTCTTAACAGTTCTAATCTTTCTGAAAAGCCTAAGTCAAAAGTCTCCTCTGAGACTTAAGGCAAACTCTTAACTGTAAGTCTTAATTTAAAAAGAAGTCACATGCTTTTAACATACAATGGCACAGGGTACACATTTGCATTTAAAAAATGAGAGAAAAAGGAGGATGGAATAGAATGGCATCAAAGGAACAGAGAAAGCAAGCGGAGCAAATACTAAATCTTCTAGCTCTATATCCAGTATCCAGGGCAAATTGTGGCTAGATACATGTTCTAAAAGGTTTGGGTGATGCCATCCGTAGGGTAATGTCATTTGCAGTACTCTCTTGTGATTGCTTTGCTCACCATGTATGGATTCCTCAGTGGACAGTCTATGTTTCTGGCGTTTCTAACTTTCTGCAGTCCCTACTATATGTCTTTACTGTCACAGCTTCATGCACTGCTCTCTGAGGGACACATTGTCTGTCTTCCCAGGCCTTCTAAAATATGGATGAAAGCTTTCCTGATCCAACAACTCTTATGTTTTGCATTGCTTTAAAACTAGTACCACATGGACCACAGTAAAGTCTGATGACAGCATAAGCAGTAGCCATGGCTACAGAGCCTCCTGAGTACCTGGATGGTTGAGTTCTGGGGAACTCTTAGTTGACCGTGAATCACCTGGCTCTCTGGAACTTTCTTCTCAAAGCAAAATCTCTTACTCTTACATTCATGGAGCCAGTCAAGGTTGGGGTCCTGCTGATTCCTGAGATACCCTCAAATCATATTTACTATTGTCCTAATGCAAAACACTTGGCTTTTTTGAACTGTTACTTATTTCACAATCACTTTCTCTATGTAGGTGCCATTTTTCTGGTGAAATACCAAACTTTTCAAATGGGTTATTTGCTCTGTATTTTTAATGCAAATCTGACTAAAATCCACCAACAATATTTATATCATAGTCTAGTCATCAAGCTGTCTTGAAATTTATGCAAGATCAAATAGTCAAATCCTTTTAGTCTTAGTCTTTGGTAAAGTCTCAGAAAATGAATAATTTGTAGACAAGTTTTCTGTCATAGGATATCTTAGTTACTTTCTTATTGCTGAGACAAAGCACATGACACATAAAAGTTAAAAAAGGATAGGTTTATGTCACAGTTTGCAGAGGTTTCCAGCTATAGTTGGCTGTCTCCATGGCAAGGCATGATAAAGGAGAGACAGTTTGTGACATGGGAGGCAGGAATCTATGTGACTTTTCTCTTCTTTCTCTTTTTATTCTATCCAGGTTACAAGCCTATTGGTTGGTGCCACCCACAAATATGGTGAATCTTTCCTGTTCAGTAAATCCATCATCCATACCCAGAACTATGCTAACTAATCAGTGGATGAATCCAATATTACACACCAATGATCTAGTCACTCCCCAATGCCCCACCTATGAGTAAATTATGCTCTGGGACAACATCTAGATATAAGTCATAACAAAGAACAACACACATCTTACTGCCAATAGAGCCTTATTCTCACTGAAACATCTGCATCTTCCAAGCATTCTGGTGTTTTTGAGCTCTGACCAGTTTCTCCCATCAAGCTTGGTTTTTTACATTCTAAGACTTCTCTAAACAGCATTTTAAAGCCTTTACAAACTCCTCTCGAGCCAGGTCCAAAGGCTACTAAACCACCTTGTCAAGTACAGTCACAGCAGTAACCTCATTCATTCCCAGTTCCCACATCTGTCTAGTCATTTTTTCATGCTGTGTCAAAATATCTGACACTCAAAATTTAAAAAAGGAGATGTTCATTTTGGCCCAGTTTCAGAAGTTTTAGTCCATGGTTGGCAGGTTCAAATGCAGAAATAGCATGGTGGAAGGGCTTGCTATAAAAGAAGCTGGTCACAGCATGGTGGCCAGGAAGCAGAGTGATAGGTTTGCCAGTTCAGAACAGAGCATTTCTCCATCAAAATGCCACACTCACCCTGTGATGGGATGCCTCACTCCTTCCCATAAGCCCTTGCAACTCCCCAGGAACAAAGTCAAAATGGCCACTTCAGCCAGAGACATTCCTCCTCCCCTTTGACCCTTGATGTCAGTACCCTGTCATGGAGACACCCACCAATTAGAGAAGTGTATAGTGCCTTTCTGCTTCATATCCCTATCCTGCCCCTATGCTGTATAAGATGCCTACAGTCCTTTTTTGGCCCCTCAACCATGCTACTCACCACTGTATAGAGTAGCTCCAGTTGGTCACTTTCTTCCAATAAGCCCTGCTACAGACACGTAGGCCTCAGCAACTTGATTTAATTTTCTATCAGAAAGAAATGAGACGATGGGAAGGGATATGTATCCCAGCTCTTACTAGGCCCAATATTCTAACAACAAGCCAGCTATAGTACCTCTTGAACCAGTCACTTTCCTAAAGCAGTGCTTATAAACTCAGAAAGCCTTGGGAAATGTTTCCCACTCGAACTCTAGCAGGATCCTTTGCTGTGCTGTGGAACAGGAAGCAGAGGGCATGAGATCAGCTCCACTAGTCAGTCCCAGGAAGGTAAGACTGCTTCAGAGACTGGCTCAGTAATGTTTACCACCAGGAGGCTTGGGAAAGACAGGACTCTGGAGAATGCTCCCTGGAAGCAAGGTACCCAGGAATTCCTAAAACTTAAGCTCACAGTGTCTCACAAAGACCCCTTCACCAAAGTACAATATGTTGTCCTATTTACTTAGAAGTTATGGACATCTTAAAAGCTCATCTGGACAGGCCTTTAAGAATCTATGTTTCTGATCCTCAAGGAGAACCGGCAAGAAGCATGCCCAGGGCACATAAGGTGATAAGATAGGAGGAGGTGCAGGTGGTCAGGAGATAGGAGCCTGTTCTGGGGTCCTCAGAAAGTCTGTCCCTAACAGGGGCTGAGTACATGCGGCCTCACTGTAGGCCTGTCTGTGAGGTCAGTGAGGAAGCCAGCCCCAAGCAGGGCTCCCTTGTTGTTTTCCAAGCTCAGGCAGAATAGTGAGTTGTGTATGCTCATACATTTGCCCTCAGGGGAAGCATGTGTGAGAAAATGAGCCTGATGAGGTCAAGGCGGTGAAAGAGAACAAGGGGGGGGTTGGACACATGGGAATCTGGATGCTGTTCTTCCAACTTCACTGTGGAGATTGCTTTTAAAAAATAAAGAGAGGGGCTGGGGGATTTAGCTCAAGTGGTACCACACCAACCTTGGTTGCACAAGGGCCCGGGTTCGATCCCCAGTACTGCAAAAAAATAATAAAATTTAAAAAATAAATAAAAAATAAAGAAATGCAATACAAAACATAACAATGTGATAGAAACATACAAGCATTAAGATTATTATAAAATATGGGTCCAAAAAAGGAAGAGCAAAAGAAGACGTGGTGACGCCAAAGCGAAATCTCAAATATCTTGCGGCTTTGCTTATTGGTCACAGTAGATCAGGTATGATGGAATTAGCATTCATATAACAATAGTACTTAGAAACGAAAGAACCTACATTCCTGCATTATTCATTAGTTAAAGAAGAAATTACAAAGTGAACTATTAAATATGAATGACTAAGAAATAATGAAAACTTTAGCCATCACAATTGATGAAATACAAGTAGAAGTAACTATGGGAGAACGTGTGTCCCAGTTCACAGGGTGTCGGGTAAGAAGAACAGAGCTGAGAGGGTGTAACTCCCCTCCCAGTGTGCTGGGAATATAAACCCTGCACCATCCATCTTCTGATTAACTCCTCACAGCCATCCTGAAAGGAAACAGAACTCCCGGGGCTTATGCACTTTAATCTTGTCTCTGCTAGCAATGGAATTTCTTCCTCTTCCCTAGAGGATGCAAACCAGTTTCCTACATCATTTTCCCCAGGTCTCAGCTCCAGGCTTTCTTCTCTCCACACATTTTTTTTTTTTTTTTTGCTATGGCTTTTCTTTCTTTTATTGGATGAGGGATTCTGGAATGACTCTTTCTTTGTTTTGGATTCTAGGAGCTCAGGTCACATTTGGAGAGTACAAAGCCTTTCTGCACACACTTTGCTCACTGACTTCAAATTAAACTATATTCCCAATTCATGTTCTCTTTGTACTGATTTTCTGTCTTATTTGTCTTTAAACTTTTATACTGGGAAATACTTTTGTAAGCTATGCAACAGTTTTCCATGAGTTGCTATCAATTCAGAAAAAAAATGACTTGTCTTTGACCGAAAAGAAAAGTACTCCATAAATATTTATTAAATCTGAATTAGTCATATTAATTTGTCAGGAGAGAGTGACAAGAGAATGCCATGTTATTTTTCATTCTTCAGTTACCAACACTTTTAATCACTACCTCTGGGAATCTCAGTTTAACTTCTGTGCAGATATGCAGTCACACATAGCTCTTTTCTGGGAGCTCATTTTGGCCTGAGCCGGCAATGCTAACCCATGAGCAAAGTGAAGAACTCTGAACCAGCTTTATTTGCATGGCCTAAGTGGGGTTGAAGAAATGTTGTAACTATTTTCCCCCTAAATGTCTTTATTTTGTTCCAAACATTTTGAGTTGAGAAGCCCTTGAACACATTTGGTTAAGCAATATTGCTCTGCTCCTTAATCTTTAAATTCAAGTGGGTTTTAAAGGAAATTATGATTCATATGTTTCCAATTCTTTTATTCTTACTGAATTTATCTAAACCTCACTCTGTAATGGTTATCTGATGCCCAAAGTTTTTTAACTTTCATCTCTTATCCAAGTCAAGGCCTTATATTTGGTAAAAGTTTGCTCTCAACTCTAGGTGTTTCAACTCTGAACTTGTGAGATTTGAAAGGGCTTTATGTGTAAGCAAATGCCATCTCTGCAAATAACCAAAGGCTAGAGCACCGAATTCCTTCTCCCTCCTGCTGTAGTTGAGGAAGGAGGAATCATGGGGAGGGGCTTGGCTTTGGCTTTGCTTTAGGACTTTGCAGCAATTTGAGTGGGAAGAAAAAGGTCCAGTTTTGCAGCTTGTGCGATCTCTCTGGGTCCAGAGAGGCCATGTGGTGGCCCGGGGCTCGCAGATCCTTGATGCCTCTTCTCACTGTGCTGATGTGGAGCCACAGTCCTTCCATATTCCTTCATATCTCATTAAAGAAAGATGCAGGTTTTCTGGAAGTGGGGGTTTGGAGTAAACAGGGTCTAGAAGAATGTTAAGAGGATTCAGGAAGGCTCTGGCTTCATTCTTCCTGGCAAGATACCCTATTATGTTCTCCTCAAGGGTAAGAAAGAGGAGCAAATCCTGTGCCTGGAAGTACTGAACTTCAACTTCACTCACAGTGGCTCCTAATAAGGACTTCCCCTAGGAGACAGCAGCACAAGTAGCTACAAACCCAGCACTTAGTCCCTTATGCACCCTGGCTTAACTGGATGCTTAGAAGCAGGGCCTTTAGGCAGGAGAAATGTTCAAGTCCTACATGTCCCCATCTGTCACTCTGTGACATGGACTGATTAAACCCGAGTTTCCTTCTTTGAAGAAAGCAAGTGAAAAACTAATTCTGCTTCTGGACTGAATCTGATAGAGTATTTAAGAAAGGAAGGAGCACATCCATGGCTTACGTTCTCTAAAGCTAGGCACCTTTCTACCATCCAGCATCAGCGACCCCGCACTCCTGCCCCAGGCTCTGCCAGCAGATCAGAAGCAGTAAGTGCATTCTTATCAGGAAGGCTGGGTGGAGAGGTGCCCTGATGTGGAGAACAGTCAGCAGGAGCCGGGAAGTCAGACACTCCCCACTTCCACATTTGCCACAACCCATTTGAACTACCTGGGGCAGATGCGAGGGGTGGAGTCTTGAGGAAATTGTGAGTGGAGACAAGGAATCAGTGGCCAAACCTGATTTAGGACTAGGAAAACAAGAGGCAGGGACCAGGGGCTACAGCAGAGGAAAGGAGTCCGTCCAGCCTGAGTCTGGGCACTCTGCTGCCTGCTGAGGACGAAGGCACAGACCCTCTGTCCAGCACTGTGACTAAGCTAACTTCTGTGGTCTTCTGGCTCTCCACCCAGGTTGCTCCCTCAGAAATACCACCAGGCCCCAGCATGGCCCAATGCCCTCCTGCCTGCCCTGCCTGGAAGAGGGTTGGACCCCAGGGATCTGGGGTACTGCTGAGGGCCTCTAGACCATGCTGAGACCACACAGCATGCGGATGGAGAGGTCAACCCACATCCTTGATCCAGATGCTATCAAAACCAGCCACTCCCTCTGAGAAATAACGCAGAAGTGAATGCAGCATTAACATCTGCTCTTTCCAATACAGTTTAAATTCCAAAAATAACAATTACCATTCTTGTAATAGAAACAGATTCGCACTCAGAGTGGAAAAGGTTGGCGCAGAGGATTTCTCAGAAGACTGAGTAAACTTTCTTTTTATGAAATAAGATACTTTATTTCTAGCTGTATCAAGTAGCTAGCACTTATATGCTATTTATGAAGGCTTAGTCTAATCTCCTCAGGACCCTATCCTCATCATAAATTCTGGGCAGAATTCAAACTTTTAGAGTACTTCTGCAGTTACACCCTCACCAGAACTGGAAGGATCTGGAGGAATTTGGAGGAAGTTTTGGCTCCACGAGGAGCTGCTCTCTCTAACTGAGCTTAGTTGCCTGTCACGGGCTAAACTAGGGCCAACCACCTTAGACCCTAGTCATCCCTGGGGCCACACAGGACACTCATAACTCACCAGTCATGCTCAGCATGGCTGAATGAGTTTCCATGTTTCCAGGATGAGAATCCAGTGAGCAGCTAGCCTGTGGGAGCGGTGCTGGGGTTTTGCACTGAGTCCTTTCTTCTTCCTGATTCTGTGCCCGGTGGGAAGTAAGTCTCCCGGGGACCTTTTCTGACACATATGTCACACCCACGTGGAAAGTCCTTCTGTAGAAGAACATAGCTCCTACAAGAGCCTTTACGGAGCCTCTAGGATTTCATACCCCTTTCTTTGCTTCCCTTGTGCTCCTGCACTCTCTTTGCCACACAGGCGTTGAGACCCCTCCATAGGCTGAGACAGCTCATGGACAAGATAAGGCAGTGCCGCTGAGATGGAAGGTAGCCCCGGAGATCAGCTCAGGTCACCTTTCTGTGCTGTGAGGGCCCTGAGCTTGGATCACAAGTGCGAGGCCATTGGTCACCCCTCTGAGAGGACCTCTGCTGTTACATGTGTGGGCACGTCTGAGACATGCCCGGGAAGTTGGAGTGTGGGAAGGCCACACACTGACTTACCGGAGGGACGTCTTTGCATTTACCATGGTGCGATAGCTGGAGTCCTGGTGGCACTCTGCTCCATCACCTCCTGGAGAGGATGTCTTAGAGGAAACCTGATATAATTGCAGAGTGCAAAATATCTACAAGGGGTCCTCCTCTTCAAGCCTGGACACTTGTCCCTCTAGAGACCAGAGCCAGCAGAAGCCCAATGAGTTCAATAGACAAATCAAGCTGTGTATCAGTGTGCCAATTATTCTGTGTCCTTACACCCATGCCTCAGTGTCTGATGCATCCATTAGTGTACTATTAATTCAAGACCACTGGGCCGCGCCATGATACCCAAGTGTAATAGCCCATTAAAATCTACCAATCTCACCAGGCATGGTGGCTCACGCCTGTAATCCCAGCACTCGGGAGGCAGAGACAGGAGGATTGCAGAGTTTGAGGCTTGCCTGGGCTACGCAGTGAGCTCAGGGCCAGCCTGAACTACAAAGCGAGACCCTGTCTCAATAAAAAAAAAAAATCTACCAATCTCTGTCTAGATGTAAGTATATGGTATATGTTTCTGTGTATATATGTAGAATATACTTTGTGTATGTCTCTATGTTTTGTGCATGTGTGTGTGTATAATGTGTATACCTGTGTGGTACATGTGTATGCATGCACGTGGGAGTGCACATGTGCATATGCACTTATGTGTATGCATACGTATGTGTGATTATGTAAATATGCATATGTATGGTACATATGGACAGTGCTCTTTCCTAATCTGTGTTTTACTTTTAAAGTTTCAGTTACCTCAAAATGCAGGCCAAAATATTAAATGAAAACTTGCAGAAATAAAAAATAAGTTTTGAATTGCAAGGCATATTGCCAGGCAAATACAATCTGCTACCCACTCTGTCCTGGCCAGTCACAAGCTAGCCTTGTGTGGAGCATGTCCACTCTGTGCTTGTTGCCTACCTGCTAGCGTCTAGGTTACTGCGCTGGCTGACATGAAACTTTCCTGTGTTCACGTGATCCTTAAGGAGCCCTTGACCTGTCTCACAATGCCCACATCATTTATCTCACATTGCCTCATCCCAGACATTGTACTATCCTATCTCAAATCTCCAAACAATGGTAGACATTAATATAATATATTTTAATAACAAGACAGAAGGCACATTTACATAACTTGTACATATTATAATTGATCTGTTTTCGTATAGTTATTGCCATTAATCTGTTAATATGCCTGGTTTATAAATGAAACTTAATCATAGCATATAAAGATTCCAGTCATCTCTGAAGTTTTGGGCCTCCATTGTGGTCTGGGAACACATGTCCAGCTGTACGGTTCTGGATATGTGATGATTCCAGAATGCTGCTTGGTAGCCTTAGGTCACTATAGTAGCTGTTTTTGTGACTCCTTGGAGCTAGGTGTCTAAGGGCCATGTGATTAAATGTCAGTAGAGGAGCATTGTATGGAGGTCCATGTCAACCCAGGGTGAATGAACTATGGCTCAGAATGGGTGGTGCTCCCTGCCACTGCTGGGAGGACACAGAATTTCAAACACACATACGCTGAACAGAGTGGGCCATGTGGGACTGGCTCTCCAAGCAGTCCCCAGATTCAAGAAGTTTTCATACTTTGTGGAACGTTATTAAGTCAGATCCTGTGGACAGAGCACATGCAGTCCTGGTGATGGCCACCCTTCAAGACCCAGCAGCAGCAGCAGCGGACCTCCACTCCACCGCTCCAGGGTGCTGCCGGCTTTCAACCCACTCACCTGGTCTCCATCCTCACATTTGTCTTCACTGGTCTGGTTTTGCCTGTAGTCACACAGCTTACTGAAGCCCAGAGCAAAACTAGCGGATTTTGCCTGACATTATTGCATGTGTCTACATGAGGTTTTGTGGTTTGTTCATCAAACATGGAGTTAAATGTCACAGAATGAAACCATAAAACCTTGTCTAGGAAAAATCCATGTCTCTCCAAAGGCGCCAAATGCACTTTAATGCTAACCAGTGGGGCAGGGCTGGAAAAGGTTAGTATACAGTTTGGTAAACTGGTCTAGATGGCAATTAGATCCAGCAATTACAGTTATTTTAATAGCTTTCAATTTTGATAAAAATAAACTTTGAAAAGAGACCACTATAAAAATAATATGTCCCTCAATATTCTGAAGCTCAGAGGTCAGAGATTCAATTGTGACTTTAAACAACACCAGTGGGAGGGACAATTGGACCTTAAAAAGTGAACATTTTTTTCAACAATGGCGAAGAAGACGTCTTGAAGGGATACTCAATAGCTTCCTGATAGCCACCATCCTGGATTCTTGTGCTATTAAACTTGTTACTTCTGTAAGTGAACTTGTTACTTTACTAAGTTAAGAGATTCAATATAGGTTTATGTATAATTATGCAAAGATTTATTAGGTATGCATACAGAATTAGAAGCAGAAGAATTCCTATGTTTTTTTTTTTTTTTCTGAAACAGGGTCTTGCTTTGTAGTTCGGGCTGGCTCTGAGCTCACTATGTAGCCTAGGCAAGCCTCGAATTCAGCAATCCTCCTGTCTCTGCCTCCCGAGTGCTGGGATTACAGGCGTGAGCCACCACGCCTGGCACTGTGGTATGTGGTATTGATTGCTGGTGGGTGTGAGTCTCCATGCCCAGCATTGTATGTGGTTACTGGGATTGAATTTAGGACCTTGTGCTTGCGAGGCAGGCTCCAGAACCACTGAGCTAACCCTCTGGCCCATCCCTATGGCTTTTTACTTAATCAGAGATAGAAAAATAAAAAAAAAAAACAGGCCATTGTGCACTTAGAGAGTCAGAAGAAGTCAAAGGTTAAAGTTCACTGTGGAGACATCAGTGCAGGTCTGTGTAGAAAGACTGAAGAGAATACATTAGAAGGTCAAAGAGGGTGAGCTGGAAGACTGAAGAAAGTGGAGACCAAGTCTAATGTCCAAAGACAATAAGCCTATTTGTTGGTGCTGCCTACATCTGGGGTGGGTCTTGCCCTCTCAGTTTGCTGACCTATATGCCACTAATCCACAGACATATCTAGAATTGACTAATCTGCTAAGTGGTTCTACTCAAGTCAGACTAACATATCGCAATTGACAATCACACTTTATAGTTTTAAAATATTAGTACATAATGATTTTATTTGTTGTGGAGAACTTGTATGTATATAATAACACATCTCAGTTCTTTCTTTTCTCCCTCTCTCTTCCTCCCCTTTAAAAATGAATTTTCCATCCCAGCACTTGGGAGGCAGAGACAGGAGGATTGCTGAATTCACAGCAGCTTGCCTGGGCATCATAGTGTGCTCAGGGCCAGCCTGAACTACAATGCGAGACCCTGTCTCAAAAAGCAAAAAAAAAAAAAAAAAAAAAAAAAAAAAAAAAAAAAGAATTTTCCAGCATCATTTGTTTATTTCATAAGTCCTTATCAAGTTAATTATGATAAACACAAAAAGTCCTCAAAATAGTTACCAGTGATCTCCTGGATTTCAGCAAAATTTTCATCTTTTTCATTTCTAATTGCATGACTTTGGTTTTTTTCTTACCTTTTTTTTTTTCAGAATAAGAGATTTTCTATTTTGTTTATTCCTTAAAAGAATGAACTCTTAGATTTGCACTTTGTGTTGATTTTTAAGATTTAATTTATTTCTGCTTTGATCTTTTTTTTTGTTTTTTTGAGACAGGGTCTCGCTTTGTAGTTCAGGCTGGCCCTGAGCTCACTATGGTGCCCAGGCAAGCCGCCGCGAACTCAGCAATCCTCCTGTCTCTGCCTCCCGAGTGCTGGGATTACAGGCATGAGCCACCACGTCCGGCATTGTGCTTTGATCTTTTTAATTTCTTCCTTTGTACTATATTTAGGTTTGGATTATTCTTGTTTTTCTAGGACTTTGAAGTGTGTCATTTAGTTATTTGTTTGAGCTCACATTTTCTGATGTAGGAATTCAACATTATAAACTTCACTCTTAGGACTGCTTTCATTGTGTCCCATGGCTTCTGGTTATGTCATACTGGCATTATCATTTGATTGTGAGAAGTACCTAATTTCTTTCTTAGTTTCATCTGTAATCCATTGAGTATTCAAGAGGGTATTATTTAATTGTCATATATTTGCATAGTTCCTGTGGTTTCTTTTGTCATTGATTTTTACTGCACTATAATCTGATGATATCTATGCAATAAATTTTTGCATTCACTTAAGCATATTTTCTGCATCTGTTGAGAGGATCATATGATTTTTGTCATTGTCACTATTAATATAGTTTATTTCATTTATTGATTTTGTGTATGTGAACCAACACTGTTTCCCAAGTAGAGATGTCTTCTATTTGGCAATGGTGTCTAACCTTCTTGCTGATTTGCTGAATTCTGTTTGCCAGTATTTTGCTGAGGATATCTGCCTCTATGTTCATTAGGGAAATTGGTCTGCAATTTTCTTTCTTGGTTAGGCCCTTATCTGGGTTTGATATCACAGTAATTTTTGCTTCTATGAATGAATTAGGGAGTATTGCTTCTCTTCCAATCTCATAAAAATTTTGAGAAATAGTTGTATTAGGTCTTCTCAAAATTTCTTGATGAATTCACCAGTGAATCTATCAGGGCCTAGGCTTTTTTGTTGATGGTAGGTTTTTAATTATATCTCCAATTTAAATGACTGATATTGGTTTATTTAGAATTTTTATATCTCCTTGATTCAGTTTTGGTCATTCATATATATCTGGATATCTGTCCATCTCTTCTCTGTTTTCCATCTTGTCAAAATACAGGTTCTCAAAGTAGTTATTGATGATCTGGATTTAGGTAAGATCTGTTGTAATTTCACCCTTTTCATTCTTAACTGCATGAATTTGAGTTTTTTCTTTCCTTTTCTTGATAAAGTTGCTAAGGTTTTGTCAAGGTCCAGCAACCATTCATGATAAAAATGGAACAGATAACTGTAAATCTTTATATCAATTTAATAAAAGATATCTGTGACAAACCAACAGCAACCATCATATTGAATGAACAAAAACTAAAATCTTTCATTCTAAAATCAGGAACAATACAAGGATGTCCACTGTCACTACTCCTATTCAATACAGTTCTGGAAACATTACTCAGCCCTATTATACAAGAAAAAGAAATAATAATAGAAAAGCAAGAAATTATATTACCATTATTTGCAGATACATGGCATCTCAAAAGTTCCACCAAAATTTAATAACCAAATTCCATAGCCTAGATGAATACAAAGTCAGCTCTCAAAGATCAATAACCTTCCTGTACATGAATAACAAATTCATTTATCGAAAACTAGGAAAAGAACACCTTTCACAATAGCATCCAAAAAAAATGAAATATCTAGGAATCAATCTAGCAAAGGAAGTAAAAGACCTCTACATTATAAACTACAGTACTCTGAAAAAGAGGCTAAAAAGAATATCAGAAAATGGAAAGACATTTCTTGATCTTGGGTAGGAAGAACCAATATAGTGAAAATTGTCATCCCTCCAAGACTATTTAATGCAATCCTGATCCAAATTCCAATAGCATATCTCACAGAATTAGAAAAAAAACCCTACAATTCATTTGGAAATTGAAAAGCTGTAGAACAGCAAGACAATTCTGAGAAACAAAGGCAAGTTGGGTATCACAATTTATGATTTGGAATTATACTGCAGAGCTACTGTGATAGAGGTAGCATGGTTCTGGCAAACACACACACACACACACACACACACACACACACACACACACAATCCCCAAACCCAAAACCAAACAACAACAACAAAAAAAACTAAGCCAAAACAAAACAAAAAAACAGACCTGAGAACAGATTGGAAGATGCAGAAATAAGTCGAGATATATTCAACAACCTCATCTTTGACAGAGAAGCCAAACACCTTCACTGGGAAAAAAAAGATGGCCTTTTCAGAAAATAGTGCTGAAAACATTGGCTTTTTAACTTGCCTGAGATTGAAATTCGACCCATATTTATCACCATGCAAAAATCAAAATGGATCATAGATCTATATATTAAAGCAGAAACACTAAACCTACTGAATGATAGAATAGATAGAACTCTCAAAGATATTCTTGTTAGGAAAAACTTATGAACAAAGCCCCAGTTGCACAGGAACTATTGGAAAGAATCAGCAGCTGGGATCTCCTCTTATTAAAAAGCTCTGGCACACCGGTGTGGTGGCTCACTCTTGTAATCCCAGCACTTGGGAGGCAGAGACAGGAGGATTGCTGAGCTCGAAGCTTGCCTAGGCTACATAGTGAGCTTAGGGCCAGCCTGAACTACAAAGTGGGACCCTGTCTAAAAAAAAAAAAAAAAAAAAAAAAAGCTTTGGCACAACTAGAGAAACCACCACCAGGCAGAAGAGAAAACCCTCAGTGCAGGACCTTTTTGCCAGCTCTTCCTCAGAGCACTGATATCTAGAATATAAAAGAACTCAAAGAAATTGGACCCCCAAATTTAAAGAATCAAGCCAAAAATGAGCATCTGAAATGAATAGACATTTCTCAGATGAAGAAGTAGAAACACCAAATAAACATATGGGAAAGTGTTCAACATTACGGGTCATTTGGGAGATGCAAATGGAAACAATCCTGAGATTTCATCTTCCTCTAGAAAGCATGGCTGTTATCAAGAAATCAATCAACAACAAATAGAGGGACTATGAGTTTGAAAGGAAACTCCACTGTTGGTGGGAGATTAGACTTATGCAACCACTGTGGAAATCAGTGTGGAGATTCCTCAAATAATTAAAACTGGAGGTTTCTTTCAATCTAGTGATTCCTCTTCTTGATATCTTCCTGATAGAATTAAAGGATCATGTCACAGTGACATATGCACACCCATGTTTATTGTAGCACAATTTGTAATAGGGAAATCTTAGAAATAGTCCAAATGATCATCAACCAATAAATTGACAAAGATGTGACTTTTCTGTACAATGCAATACTCTACCATAAAGAAGGATGAGCTTCAGAAATTTATAGATAAATTGAGGTACCTTGAGATGATACTCTTTAATGAGATAAATCAAACACACATGTTCAAATGTACATTATTTTTCTGGTGTGAGAAACCAAAAGTGGAAATAAGGACCAAAATGTATAATAGACATGGGGAAAAAAAGTAAAATGTTCAAATGAGAAGGGGAACAAGAAGGAGGGGAGAAGGGAAGGAAAGAAGAAATAAGAACTAGAGAACACTGAAGGAAAAAAATGGAAACAAAATGGTTTTTTAATGTAAGTGGGTGGGGGGAAAAGAACCCAAGTATATCATGTACCAGTACAAATTCCTTATAATGTTGTCTTTTTTTTTTTTTGAGGCAGGGGGCTCACTTTGTAGTTCAGGCTGGCTCTGAGTTCACTATGTAGCCCAGGCAAACCTTGAACTCAGCAAACCTCCTGCTTCTGCCTTCTGAGAGCTGGGATTACAGGCATGAGCCACTATGCCCAATGTTATTGTTATGAATATGTAAAGTGTACTAATAAATATTTCATGAATAAAAACAGCAGGATTTACACTATGTGGTCTATTTTGGAGAAAGTACTTGTGATGCTGAGAAGAATGTGTATTCTGTTGTTTTTGATGGAACACTATGAATATTTAAGTACATGTAAATACATTTGTTCAACTCTCTTTTTTCTTTGCTGATTTTTTTTTTTTTTTGTCTAGTTGAGCTATCCACTTGTGACAGGGCGTACTGAGGTCTTCCACTATGATCATATTGATGTTTATCTGATTTTTCATGTTTATTAGTGCTTATTTTATGGAGTTGGGTGTGTTGGTATTTGGTACATATATGATTACAATTGTTTTCTCTTTTTGAATAGTTCCCTTAACCACAATGCAGTTAGTGACTTTCTTTGTCTTTTCTGATCAGTTTTGGCTTGAAATCTACTTTGAAATTAACATAAATATCCTTATTTTCTTCTGGGTTTGCATTGCATAGAATATTGCTTCCTATCCCTTGAGTTTTAAATAAGTGAGTTTCTTTTTTAAAGGTGTTTCTTTGATATTGTTGGATTTTGGTCCTTGATTCATCAACCAAACTGCATCATTTGACTGGGGAATTGAGACTATTCACCTTGCTAGTTATTACTGAAAAGTATTGACTTATTCATGTCATTCCATTATTTTCCTGCTGTTGGTTTCTTTATTCTTTCCTTTTTGCTTAGCTGCTCATCCCTCCAGCTGTATTTGTTTTTTCTGACTTATTAGCATTGTTGTTCTCACTTTTTCTAAAATATCACTGAGAAATTTTTATAATGCTGGCTTAGTGACCACAATTTCTTGAGGTGCTCTTTATCATAGAAATACCTCATTTCTCCATCGACTTTGAAGGAAAGTTTTGAAGGCTACATAAGTTATAGTTGGAAGTTGTTGCTTTTTAGGCTTTGAAGCACTTCACTCAAAGCCTGACTCACCTTTAAAGACTGTTGATAAGTCTGCTGAAATTCTAATGGGCTTACCTTTAAATGTGGTTTATTGTCTTTCTCTAACAGTTTTGAAGACTTTTGTTCTGCCTATCTCACAATACTTTAAGATGTGTCATGTACTAGTACAAATGCTCACTATTGATTGTTATCATAATGTATATATAAATTGTAGCAGTAAAATCAATTGAAAAAAGACTTTTCCTTCTGTTGGACTCTGTATTTTGAATAGAGTGTGGCACAGAGAGGTTCTCTTTCTGTCATGGTTATTTGGGGTTCTATATGCATCACATATTTGTATGTTTATAATTTTCCTTATATTGGGGAAATTGTTCCATATTATATTA
Source organism: Thryonomys swinderianus (assembly GCA_004025085.1). Lineage (NCBI taxonomy): Eukaryota > Metazoa > Chordata > Mammalia > Rodentia > Thryonomyidae > Thryonomys > Thryonomys swinderianus. Next base: position 120,564 of record PVIC010000405.1, read on the forward strand.
TTATTATTATTATTATTTGAGACAGGGTCTCGCTTTGTAGTTCAGGCTGGCCCTGAACTCACTATGTAGCCCAGGCAAGCCTCGAACTCAGCAATCCCCCTGCATTTGCCTCCCGAGTGCTAGGATTACAGGCGTGAGCCACCACGCCCAGCCTCAATATAATTTTTAATCTTCTTGATTAATGATTGAAACATTTTCTTGGACTCTAATTCTTTGCTAAACTGGTCATTATATTTTCTGTCATTTTGTTTAGCTCATCTAGCATCTTATTAGTGTCTTCTGGATCCTTTTGTTTATTACTTCCACTATGTGCTTACTTACAGCTTCTTTTTGATTGAGTACTTTTTTGACCTATTTTTTAACCTCCTCTTAACCTTTGGAGTAATTCAGATGTGTATCGCATTCTTTTCTTCTTGTTGATACCTTCCTTATTGGCTTTGGGGCGATAGGGACTTGGGGAAGCTTTTTCTTGACTTGTTCTCTCATGTTTCTATTGCTTTTTTGTTTGTTTTGTTTTGTGCTATTTTTAAAAATCTTATAATGTAAAGATTTTGTTACTAATACAGAGACTTATTTGCTTTTCAGCAATATACTTGGGGTTAGCTAACTTTAGTCCTTTGCCTCAGCCCCAAGATTTGACCATATTGGTTAATTGGGAAAGGGAGGATGCAGTGCAGTTGGCCCAGCAATAGAGTTCCCTGAGAATGTGCATTAGTATTGCTAATTTCACAAAGATAATCGAGTATTGGCTAACAGAGTAATACCAACAATTATGCGATCCTGGTAATATCATGCAAATCAGCTGTAGTAGCATTTAAAACAAACTGGATGGTAACATATGATAAGAACCAATTATGTTCTACCTTTAATACTAGAGAGAAAATACACAGCTATGGTGTAAACACTAAGACAACCACTTGCAGCTAACATGTATTAAATAGGAGAGACTGGGGATTAGGTCTTCAGTTTATGGGTTTTTGAGGGATGTAGTTCAAATCTTAGAGAAGGTACGTACAATTCTTAGACCATGAAGGGAGGCATTGGCCTTTTAAAACTAAATAAAACAAATTGCCCTTGTTACAAGATACAATGGTATCTCAGTTCACAGACTTAATTCCTTCCATTGTTCTGGTTACAAACTGAATTGGTTACAAATCAAATCAAATTTTCCCATAAGGTTCAATGTAAATAATGCTAATCCATTCTGAACCATATGTATTTTTTAACTGCAAAAAATATGAAACAAAGTACAGTATGAATAGAAACAATACTATCTCTGAGCTGACTTAAAGCATAGAAGGGTGTGTGGGGAGGTTATTGTTTGGAGGGAGAGTACCCCTCCACAAGGACACGGGGGAGATCTTTCAGGGGTTTTCCTCTTTTTGATGAAAAATCTGTCTAATGTCACTTGTGTTTTCCTGAACTGTGTAACCTCCCGGATGTGAGAGACCATATCATATACATCACTCTGTTCATTACAGTTACATTTGGGTGGTGTTTCTCAAAGAAATTGTAGCACTCATTCCATTTTTCCACAGTGGATTTTATCACAACCCCACTAGCCTCCTCCCTGCCTTCCTCTTTCTTGGTGGAATGCCCCTCAACCAGTGCCTTTGCTGTTCACTCTAAAATTCAGCAGTTCTTCCTTTGTCAGCAGCTTGTCTCTCCACAAGCTACTCCGTGTCTGCACATTTGACATCCAGACCCACACTCTCATGCACAGACACAATCTCCTCTCCTGCCTGTGCATCAGACCCTTAAAGTCATGTCCAGGGACACCTTCTGTCCATAGTTCCCTCCAAGCTGAGTTTAAGGTCCAATATGTGACATCTTCCAGGCTTTATCAATGAGATTGATGCAATGGTAGACACTGAGATGTTTCCTCTAGGACTCTTTTAGAGTCAAGAATATTTCTTCAGTGACATTGAAACATCTGGTGAAGAGTGCCTTTGTATACAGCTTTTTGAAATTGTAGATCAATTGCCGGTCTATGGGTTGCACAAGAGGTATCACACGGAAGGGAGGAACTTGACCTTTATGAAAGGCCCATACACTCCACCATGGCTGGAGGGTGTGCTGGGGTATTGTCCAAATTGGTTGTCAGAAAGATATTTCTTAACAGTGGATGTGAACGCTTCATGCAACCATCTCATGAGCAATTGTCCTGTGACCCAAGCTTTCACAATGGCAGCCAGGGATTGTTTACATTCTGTTTCTTGAATGCACAAAGGGTGTGAGAATGGCGCACCAGTAGTGGCTTAATCTTCAATCAGAAATGAATTTGTATACAGCAAAAGATCCATCTTTCCTTATGGACTTATGTCCCGGCAGTGCCTTTTCCTTCTGTGTACTATAGGTTCTATTCAGCATCTTCTTCCTGTTTCATTGCAGTTGAGCACTTGTTGAACAATGTATGCTTCTGCTTTCATGAATTCCAAGTTTTTTTCTTGTAGGCTCCTGTAGCAGCCTTGTCTTATCACACTGTGGATTCCATTTCTATTGTGGAATTTATCAAACCACCCTCTACTGGTTTTAAATTCATCACTTGTACTTGTAGATGATTTTCTTGAGGTAAGGCACTGGGCGATTGGCTGGCTTTCCACAGATCATAGCTTCACTAACACTGTCACCTGCCAGCTGTTTCTCACTCAGTCACACTAACAAAAGTTTACTCACCTCTTCCTGCAGTTGTGTCCTCTGCTTGGTTAATATTGTTACTTCTTTTACCTCCTCTGATGGCATCTTTATTCTTCAAGATACTTGAGATTGTCAACTTTACCATCTTACACTCTGAAGCCAGATCAGTCACATGAATATCATGCCTCTACAATTTCCTTCTTGAAACAGGTGGTTGCTTCTTCAAAATCTTCTTCTTGTTCTGTACCTTCTGCTACCTTTATTGTTGTCCTATATGTTCTTGGGATTTTCATTACCTCTCTGCACTTTCTGATAACCACCATGCTTGGCCTGCACTTTCTTTCCAGCTGTGGTAGGTTGAATCATGCTCTATACTATTGTATGTGCTGAAAACACACAGAACAGATTCATAGGAAGTGTGCAGAGGTCTTTCTGTGACCGCCTTCTTGACTGAGAAAGCATGACCATGTGTCAGATTGGGGAAGATGGCCACACTTGTGTTCATTACCTAATGTGGAGTTTATAAGCAGGTGCACAAATTCGTCAAATGCCTCTGTTTGCAAACTGAATTGTTCATGAAGAGAAGTGTTTGTGAACTAAGGTATTACTGTAATTGTCTGATCCAAGGTATTCCAAGTACCAAACCAATGTGAAATGCCAAAAATATAAAATAACCCATGTGGGGGATATGAGGGTCTCATTTGATTACAGTGTTGAACATTGGCATGTACAGTCTGTCCCTGGTTCTCAATGCCACCAGCTCCTAAACAAATATAGGCATTAAGATCTGTGGCGGTGAGAGACAGTTGTGGTGGCCTGTCTTTGTCATCCCAGGACTTGGGGAGACTCAGGCAGGAAGATTGCAAGTCTGAGTCCAGCCTCAGCAACTTAATGAATTAGTGAGACCCTGACTCAAAATAAAAAATACAGATGATCTGGGGATGTACCTCAGTATGAGAACCCTGGGTTGAATCCTCAGTACTGAAAAAAAAATGCTTTTGTCTTGTAGATTTGGCTTCCTGACCACACTGGTTTTCAGTACTTTTGCCCACACTGCCCAGCACAAACCTGCCTCTGAAAGCCTGCTGTTGCCTGCAGTGGCAGTGTGGTCTAATGGCTGCTGTTTAAGTCCCTGCAGCCCCAGCAGAGTGGTTTGAGAAGACCAGATCTTCTTACAAAAAGCCCAGATGGGGAGTTGGGCAAAAGCTTGGCCCCTTATCTGTCTTCTCTCTAGGTTTTACCAGGGTTGCATCTAAACCAACCATGTAACTTCAAATTTCTTTCGAGACATCTTTTTCTTTCTGTCATTATTATGGTTACTTTGTCAGGCTCCTCCTGGGGAAAAAAGGTTATTGCTTGTGTTCTACCACTCACAGAGACAGGGGTTTGTGCGCTTACCTCCCTTTACAAGCTCCATATATGACTTCCTGCAGTTCTGGGTACCTCCCCACCGTGCCTGGTGAGTGGCCGCTCCCCTCCTGTAAGGCCACTGCCCTGAGCTCAGAGGACATGGGATGATGTTTGCACTCATCACCAGTGTCACCCAGAGCACTCACAGCAGTGCCCTCCCATGGCAACTGTGGGAACGGATACCAGCTTCCTCCGTAGTGTTCTCCAGGTGCTCTGTGATGTCACAGCTCCTGCTGTCTTGGTTCTGTGCTTTAAACTACACTGCTGAGCCTCAGGTAACCTAGCCTCCAACACAGGCGGTTTCCCTCAGAGCTCTGGGGGCAAAGGACATGGGCTCCTGCGTGTGGACTGAGAGCAGAGCGAGGCGGTTGGCCACAGGGATGGGAGGGGCTGAGGCTCGCTGCTGCAGGTCAGTGTGGCTTATGTGGGAGAAAGCAATCACAGTCATTTTCATCTGCACTGTTTTCTTTCTCCCCTTTAATATTTCTTTTGTTTACGATCATAAAAGCCCAATTGTGAGTGGGACTAGAAAGGTGAGACCACAAACACCAGATTACAGGTTTCGGGTGCTCTGGGCTGGAGGATGCCTCTGAAGTGAGAAATGTGGGACCGGAGGCCTCAAAATAGGGGGCAGAGTCTGGCTGAGACTGAAGACTTCTGTGATTTATTCAAATGGTGTCACTTGAATTTGTTGAAAAGGAAACAACAGAAATAGACTCTGGTCCCTCTGCTCACTGAGTGTCACTGTGGCTGGACTCCAGTGGAACATGATTGCTGTGACCAGTGTGTCCCAGACAAAGGCCTCTTTCCAAAGCTCTAGAAAAATAAGGGCTCAGTGTAAGTAAAATCATTCCAGAAGATCGTATCAAAGTAGAGTAATTTTCTCAGGAAACAAAACCATTTAAATATTTACGTGATAGACTGAAAAAGTCATGTCTCACTTAAGACAAGAATGGGAAGCTGTAGAAGGCCGGGGACCTGATCCTGGATGGAGGGGATGGTGGCCCTGTCCCCACTAACACACGGGCAGAACGTGGTGGAAGGAAGGGCGGGAGACTTTGGAAATGGGGTTGATGTGGTTTGGTGAGCAGAAGTGCGGAACTGCACATTGCCTGGCACTGTTCAATTTTGTCCACCCACAGTGACAACTTAGTGGTTTTGGCAGCTGATCCTGTCCTGAGTCCTGAGTGGCTGATCACCTTCCCTGTCGTGCTGAGGACCATCTGTCCTGGAGGATCATCTCACCACAGAGCCGGGCAGGCGTGATCACTGATCACAGAGTGCTCTGGCCGTGTCTGGAGCGTCCCTGGACCAGAAGAAGCCCTGCTGTAAAGGTCGATGGGCTGGCCCCGTCACAGAACCCAGGGAGGCTGACCAGTCAGGATCTCCAAATGTAACATTTCTACAACTCATGGGAACTGTTCCAGCACCTAGTATTTTGGTTCTATCTGTCCAAAGGATTAGGAGTCCATTTTAAAGTCTGATTTTTACCTGTTATTCCATTCCACCCTTTTATGAATGCAGTCTCTAGGACATTAGGTCTGTATCTCTTTGAACAAAGAGAAAAATTATCAGCAAGATGTGCTGAAGAGGCAGAAAAGGGGCAGAGGGAGGCTTAGCACGTAACAACACCCAGGCAAATGTGGTGGCCAAGAGGCAGTCGGAAATGAAACACTTCTTGGGGCCATGGGGGTGCAGAGCCTCCTCGCGGGGCGTTCCCCGGTCTGGCAGCCGAAACAGGATTCTGTAGGATTTGAAATAACCTTTGATGCTGACCCTGTTACAATTATTTCAAAAAAAACTTTTCAAAAAGAGACTTACACTGAGTCTCTACTCCCCAAATAAGTTGTAGGCTGCAGAACAAAGACACATGCCAGGCAGCTCTCAGCCCAAGACAAGTGTGGGCAGAGAATGCAGGTGACAGGGAAGAAGAGGGAAGTCACGGCTTCCCCCGTGGATGGAGCCTGTCGTCCCCGGGGTGTGTGGGCAGTCGTGGGGATCATGAGGCTCATCCACCTAGACAGAAGTTGCACCTGGAAGGGCTTTGGGCTGCCTCTGTCCTCTGTGTTCAATGGCACTGAACGGACTCAGAAAAGGGTCTAGGCCAGCATGAGAAGTCATAGATCTAGGTGACCCAGTGGGCAAATCCTGGGAGGAAGTTCAAGGATGGAGGCCAGGACCTGGGAGGCATGAGAAAAGAAGCCCAAAGCCAGTGGAAAACCCTGAGAAGGGCAACTCCAACCCATCCCTAAGGAACATTTATCACCCAATAAAGCCACATTGTCCCAACCACAGGGATTTTCCAACTCAACCTGCCTTCCACAGAAGATCAAAAGAAAA
>PVIC010000406.1:0-33633 GCA_004025085.1 Thryonomys swinderianus
CTTCCTTCCTTCCTTCCTTCCTTCCTTCCTTCCTTCCTTCCTTCCTTCCTTCCTTCCATCAAGCATTCTTTGGGTCCAGATGCAGAGCTGGCCCAGGGCTGTACTGGTGAAGGGTCAACAGAGTCATCTGTTGTTCTGTGTTCAGGTTTGCACTCAGGTACCAGAAGCTCACTAGAGAGTGGGAATGAGAAGGTAGGTCACTGTATGTCTGCCCAGAAGGTCAAATGGCCAGCCCAGAAGAGTGAGTCCTAGGTGCTCTGGGAAGACAGAACAGGGGCTAAACTCAGCTTGCCAAGGAGTTGGGTTAGAGGAGGTAGAATCGGACTTGAGAGTTAAACCTCTGATACCTAGAAGAACATGGTACTTTCTGGAATGGTAGTAGGTTGGTTTGGAATTCCGTGGAAGAGGAGTGGCTAGAGTACATGTTGCTTTGTCTGTTTTTAATTATTTAATCTTACATCCTTTTCTTCAATGTATTTTTTTCTAAATTACCATACCAACATTTAACTGCCAATTCTTAAATTATTTTAAAGAATGTAATGTCACCGGGTTTTGTATATATTGATGATAACACAGATAGGTCTTTATACCCATTATCACCGTTGTGGTATCTTTAAGTAAGATTCCCTCTTTTTCTTCCCTTACCTGTCTTTCTTCCTCCTGACATATTCTTCCTACATTTTTTATGTTATTCTTTAGTTCATAGTGTGGTTGTGAGAAGAGTGCACAAGCTAGGATGTTTTTAAGGGTAGAGATGCTGTAGGCATGAGATCCTGGAAGGAGATGGCAGAAAACAGCACCCAGATAGCTATTTCTTATATAGTTTTCAGGGACAGAGAAGTTGGGTCTTAAAAACATTATTGCTCTTTTGCTTCAGGCCACCACTGTATGAATAAATATAATACTACAAACTCTTCCAGGGCACTGACAAGACAATTTTCTTGTTGGCTTTTGTCCTGATAAAATACAAGCTCAGACTAAATGAGGTAGAAATGAAGCCATTGCCACAAATAATGCTAATTTAAGATGTTTTCTTATTCAGCATAAGAAAATTCATAATCCGTTTCTGAGTTCAGAGCCATAAGATGTTCTCATGGTAAGATAAAATGGAAACTCTAAATACCTGTTTTGTAAGGTTGACTATAAATCCAAATAGAACTGCCATCATTTTGGATAATTAATTCAACCATGATTAGAAAGATACAAGTGATTGTCATGAACAAACTATTTAGGCTCTTAGAGCCTTAGTTTCCTCATCTGTAAAAGGGGATAATGATATTTATCTTGCTGAGTTGTCAAAATTACAAGTGACATGGAAGTTGCTAAGAACAGAGCTTAGCAAATGCCAGGCATTCAGCAAATAGTAGTTATCTTGTATTATGAGTATAAAAGATATTTCAAACCATCTGCAATTTTAGAAAAAGCCAACAAAAAGATTTCTTTTGAATTATACTAACAAAAATAAAGCCTTGTAATTCAAGCTCTGTTATGTTCCAGGTATTAAAAAGAAAGTAAGCATCTATGCCTTTGTATTTCCAATTTCAGTCAATATGAGGCATTTCTAAGAATGAAGTTTAAATCTTTAAGGAATAAGAGGTGCATTGGAATGTCCAGGAGAACAAAATAATAAGGAAAGTGAACAAGAAGAAACACAGCTCTTTTATGGCAACAGCCCCAGGACAAGTGGGTGATTTTGAGAATGATAATAAGCACTCACAACCCCGCCAATGAGGGCTGTTCCAACTTCATGCACAGTGGGGAGCTTTCTGTGCTCTTCGATATCAAATTGTACATGCAAGTTCTTTGTAACAGCACATTGCAAAGTCAATGAAGGCAAACCTGCGAGGCAGCTACTGTCAGAAAGCATCTGAATCAATAGGACACTATCAGAATTGTCTTTCCCAAGCAAAACAGAGAACTGTGTTAACCTAAAACATGACAGCACTGTGAAATTTCCTCACTAAAGCAACCTGAAGTAACACAGACCAGGAATGCGGGCTACGGTGGCTCATCCAAGTCAAAAAGTGACAATGAAATATGATTATGGATTGCATTGTTAAGGAGCATCTGAGAGCCATATTAGTTCTAACAAAAGAAAGCCAACTCTGAAATCTTTAAACATTTCTATAACATAAAAAAATTAAAAAATGACATTTTTTCTAAATTTAAATTTTTTTCTACTATTATTCTATGACTAAGGCTTCTACAGAATGAGAAAATAAGGAGAAAAATAAGAACAAAAATATTAAAGCAATTGTTTCCCACTGATTGAATTTCAAACATTTTAACTTTATGGTTTAGTCACAGCTTGAACCCTAACCAGTCGTCTGATGCACTTAACCAAAGTCTTCACCATTCAGAACAGAAGCCGTCCTGGATGGAAGCGATACAAGGTCAGGGTGAAACGCCCTTCCCTTTGTAAAGCTTTCCAGAAGGCTTGAGCTATTTTAACCTACTGGCTTCCTGGCTTCTAAAGCATTTCTTATCTTTTTACTGCTGTATTGTAATTGATTTGAAAATTTCCATCCATTCCACTGTGCTGTGAATTATTCCAGGGTGCAAATTATGTCCTATTCACGTTTGCTAGGCCGGCCCCATCTGTGGCATGAAGGGAGAAGAATGGGTTGACAGATCACCAGCCTTATATCTTGAATATCTATTTCCAAATTCCAGCCCTGGCAAGTATTAACTATGAAATTTATCCTTTCTAGCCCTAGGTTTCCTTATTTATAAATTGGTGGTGATATGTAGTCTGCAGTATAAGGAATAATGGATAATGTTTGCCAGAAGATATATCCATGGGTATGAGTTGTCTTACATTGAATACATGTGAGCTATAAAATTATTAGTAAGCCCATAGGAAAGCTTGTTGAAAATATGAAAGAAAGGAATAAATTACTTCCTTTGTACTGATTTTTAGCCAGTAATTCTTGAATAATTTCTCACAACACACTGATTAGAATTTAAGTGGTAGTATTAGAAAACTTGAAGACTATAAATTTGCATTCCCACTTTGAATTGATAGTTCTCTTACTATGCCATTTGGTTTTAGAAAAAATGACAAGTTAAAAAATACATTTAGCTTTACAAATATCCTAAGGAACAGTCTATATGGGAAAAAAGATAATCAAATGAAAGCAGTCTGAACCATTAAAATGTATCATATTTATGACTTAGAAACCCTAAATTATCTAAAATTCATTTTTTTCTTTTTTGCTGACTGCCTATACTGAAGTAGTTTTTAAAGATTTACTTTAAGGTGCATTTCATAATGGGAGAGAAGTCTTACAAATTATGATCTCATTATACTTTTATATTTACATTTCATTCTTTTTAGGGAGTTGGCAAAAATATTCCATTTCAGACAATAATACTGTTAAAAATTTATTGGATGAGCTGGGTGTGGTGGCTCACGCCTGTAATCCCAGCACTCAGGAGGCAGAGACAGGAGGATAGCTGAATTTGAGGCTTGCCTGGGCTACATAGTGAGCTCAGGGCCAGCCTGAATTACAAAGTGAGATCCTGTCTCAAAAAAAAATTATTGGATGAACAGATAGACAAAATATAGTATACAATAGAATATTACTCATCTGTGAAGGGAAGGGTGTTCTGATGCATGCTGCTGCATGGATGAGCCCTGGCATGATGCTAGAGAAAATAAGTGAGTCACAAAAATACAAATACTGTCTGATTTCTGGTGAGTCACAGAGGCAAGAAGTAAAGCAATGCTTGCTGTGAGCTGAAGGGGAAGTAGTCGGGGTCCTTGTTTGACAGAAAGATTCAGTCCAGAAGATGGAACACAGTCTTAAGGGGATGGTAGTGACCGTTGCACAACACGATGAGTGCATTTAATGCCACTGAGCTGTAAACTTAGAAATGAGCAAGTAGTGAACTTCATGTCATGTACATTTTATCATAAGGAAAAAGGTAAAAAATACATTATAGGTATGTTCAAAGGTAGTGTTTGAAAAGGAAACCTCTTATGGAATGGGGTGTTTGGGGACACAAATTAATTTAGCTTTAATGAGGTTGAAATAAGAGAATGGAGTTTTAATAAACTCATGACCATGAGAGGCCTGGGTTAAGAAACTTGTCACTGGTTCAGCCAGTTAAAGAACCTGTGCTTGTCACGGTGGCAGATACTCACACCATCTTCCCAGCACAGCCTTGTGCTTGTGCAAGGACAAATTCAAATTCTCATTTCAGTGTAAGTCCGTGCAATAGATTTGGGGGTGTAAAAAGCACAGGCTTGGGCATTCTATAGACTTGGCTCTGCCTCCGGCCCTGATGTATTAGCTATGTTGCTTTGAGCAAGGTAGTTTGCTTTTCAGAGTCTCAGTCTTCTCATTGATCAAAGATGGGTATGAATATGCACTTGGAGGGAGTGAGATGACACACAGTGTACCCAGCAGGGAGTCAGTGTCATTCATGGCATCTTCTACTCTAAGTCAGGGGCCTGGGCTGGCTGCGCCTTCTGATAACAGCCTGGCCTACGTGCAGGGGTCTGGCCAACCTCACCATGTCACTCTTACAATTGTTCACACCAGCACAGAGAGAGCACGTCATTCTTTTCTGATGATCATTAGTGGGGTTATTATTGAAACAATATTATCTATATTTATGTTCAATATTATAATAATTTAAATTGAGGGTTGTTTTCATAACTTGTATTTTCAGATACAGAATGTTACAGTAATATAAATAATATGGTTACCTTTGTAAACAAGGGCCAATCATTTCACAAATGGATGGTTTGAAATGGATGGTTCTATATTTTAATGGTCCTATATTTATAGGAATATTACTTAACCATGTATATGACTATATTACTTAACCATGTATACCTTACACTGATTTTTTTTATATTACAAAAGAAGCACGAGTAATTTCTACTGTACTTCATTGACAACTTGTGTCAGGTTTTGAAAGACTGATTGAGAAAATTTATTGGTGTTAAGCTACGGAAACTAAGGGTTCTTCAGTAGAAGACTGTATGTACTTAACAGCAAACACTTCAAGGGCGACGCACAGATGCTCCCAGAGCTCCTCTGGTCTCAAATATCCTCACCCACAGTTCCTACATTTCCCTAGAAGTCCTCACTTACATTGCTTGCCTGATCAGGTTTACAACTGTGGAAAGAATTTCCCTCCATTGCTTTCTGCTGTCTTACTTAATGACAATCCGGCTTTGGCTTTTCTGAATCACATTCAAAATTACTGTGATAATTAGAAATACTAAGAACCATATTAGAAATAATGATAAATATATAGTCATTCAAATCCATTTTTCTAGAATTATGGTAATAGATATGATTCAGATAAATAAAAATCTTACTTCATTTTGTATATTATAGCATTATAAATATTGTGATATATATCATGTTGAAAGCTATTATTTTGGGTCATTAATACTCTAAAGATTAGAAAAACAATATAAAGTTCAATAGAAATAGAGAATTCAAAATGAAATCCTTCATCATTCAAATATTGCATAAATAATATTCAAATATTCAAGTATTACATAAATAATAACTTCTCAGGAAACGGCATAGAAAATTGTGTCAGTGCTACATCTACAAGACTGATAACCATGAATTCTGAGCAACTTGAAAGTCTGCTGTCAAGAATTCTTTCTTATAATACACTTCAGACTATTGAAAATTCACATGGTATTACTTCTGGGGGTCATATGAGTTTCATGCCAATGTATTTGGAGCATTTGTTTAGAGACTCTTTCTCTTTAGTCTGAATGATTTTGTACAAATTCACAAGCATAGACTTGGCCAGAATTCTCTTGAAAATGGAAAACGAAAAACAATACCAGGGTTAAGATATACATATTAACTGTGAGAACAAGAGACATAAAATTGTTCAAATGTATAACAGAGCATATGCTGAACTAGATTTTCTTTTGTATTTTATATTAGAAAAGAACTGAAATTGCCAGTAATTAATGTAATGATTAAATTTTAAGGAAAGGAGAAAAATGATAGGATATGTACCATAAATTACCTTTTTTGCTGCAATGAGAATTGCTATTTTAAATTTAGAACCTGCTTGTATTTAGGGGCTTAACAAGATTTGACATTAAAAAGGAGAGTGATGTTAAAATAATATTACAGCATTATAAGGGGAATTTATGGTATTTATAAAAGAATTATTCAAATAGTCATTTATTATTTGGTGACTATGACATTTTTCAATAAAAGTAATTGAGGTACTAAAATAAACATAAAATATTCTTTATCATGAGAGGGTAAAGTAGGAAATAAAGTTTGTTGCCTGAGATTTCTTTTTCAGAAGACTAATTTTGTCATTTCAATTTTAGATATGGCACACAACAGTTTTTTTTTTTTTGCTTTTTGAGACAGGGTCTTGCTTTGTAGTTCAGGCTGGCCCTGAGCTCACTATGGTGCCCAGGCACACAACAGTTTTTTAAAGGAAAGTTTACATGCCATGGCATCAAAGTGTCCTTAACTTTGAAATGGTGCATGCACTAACATATATGGGATATAACATTTTTGGGAAACTGGATCTGCCTACAGCTAGCTGGGTTAAGCCCATTTTTTTTTTTCTGGAGAAAATGGCCTCATATGTGACTCTAAATGAAAGATTCTTACAGTAAGGGAAGAACTTCTTGGTACCATTTACACTGCAAGGCCTATTGACTCAGCTTACTTGTAGGGCTATGAAGACTGTTGATAGGTGTAAAGCCTAGCTTTTGTCCTTGTGGCAAAGGAATTACGCTACTATCACTGAAATCTGTATTTCCTTTAAGGAGGAAGAGGGCTCCAGGGAAAGGGTCAGGGTGGCCTTGTCCTGAAGTCTACATCCGACTGTATCAAAACCCAGTTTCATCTCGTGGCAACATGTCCAACCGCCTCCATTTGTCCTTTTTCTTTCTTCATATAGTCTCTTCATCTTCTGTCCATTCAGATTGGTATAGATTTTATAATTTTAACAGAAAGCTCTTTAGATATTGCTGAGATGTTTTGAATAGCAACAAAAATGACACAACTCTTTACTGATGTCTTTGTATTGGCTTCTACAGTAAGCAATGGATAAATGTTTCTTGTTATCCTCACAAAAATATATAAAATGGGACTTATTTTCATTTTTTAAGACAAGGATATTTCATCTTTAAAGATGAGGAATTAATATTGTTTTCCTGCTGGCACATTGCTAACAATGGTGAGAATAGGACTTAAAATTTTATTTTTTATGCAATATTAACATTCTTTCTTTAAAAAGACAATAATACAACCTCAAATAATGCCTTGGTGCAGACCAAGTAAGTAAATAAGTCAGAATGTTAAAGCAGAGCAAAACTAGTTACTCGGACATCTGAGTCATTTAGTTTAGTGTCTAATTTAGGGCTTTACAAGTTAGTTTTTAAGTGACAAATTTATTTTAAAATAATTTCCTCATCATCCCTTTATTGATTGTTCAAATTATATTTCAGAATCACGAAAAAAGAGTGTGACAGTACAAAATAAAGACAATATGAACGAGAGCTTCCTAAGGACAGTTAATTTGTAGAAATAATGGACTAAGTGCTATCAACTACAATAACTAACAGTCTGTCACTGTTCTATAAAGACATATCAAAGATGATATCATCAACTTGATTAGCAGCCACTCAATGGAGAATCTAAACCATTTCAAATTGTTCTATATTGGCATGGCTAATAAGGGGTGGAGCCAGAAATCAGAATAAACTCCAGTCAGTACTCTGTCCTTACGGGGTTATAGAACACAAATTCTTTACTGTTTCAAAAATACTCTACTTATGAAATATGCTGTAGCTTTGTCACAAATAATGATCATCTTTGGAAATCCATTTTTTCCAATATATCAAAAAAACTTAAAAAAATCACTTCCTGCAAATTAAAGACCCAGTTCAAAAATGGGCATCTGGGCCGGAGGGTTACCTCAGTGGTTCCGGCGCCTGCCTCGCAAGCGCAAGGACCTGAGTTCGATCCCCGGTAACCACATATAACGCTGGGCGTGGAGACATGCCTACCAACAATCAACACTGCATACCACAATGCCGGACGTGGTGGCTCACGCCTGTCATCCCAGCACTCGGGAGGCAGGGACAGGAGGACTGCTGAGTTCGCAGAGGCTTGCCTGGGCACCATAGTGAGCTCAGGGCCAGTCTGAACTACAAAGCGAGACCCTGTCTCAAAAAAAAAAAAAAATGGGCATCTGAAATGAACAGACACTTTTCAGAGGAAGAAGTAAAAGCAGCCAAGAAGTACATGAAGAAATGCTCAATGTCACTGGCCATTCGAGAGATGGAGATGAAAATGACACTTCATCTCATTCCACAAAGAATGGCTGCTATCTTGAAATTAGCCAGCAACAAATGCTGGCAAGGTTGTGGAGAAAAAGGAACCTTTCTCCACTGTTGGTGGGAATGTAGACTAGTACAGCCATTATGGAGATCAGTGTGGAGATTCCTCAAAAAACTAGAATTAGAGGTTCCATTTGACCCTGCTATTCCCTTGCTGGGGATATACACAAAAGAATTGCAAGATTCCAATCACAGCCACATGTGTGCACCATGTTTATAGCAGCTCAGTTTGTGATGGCTAAATCTTGGAAACAATCCAAATGCCCATCAACTCTAGACTGGATAAAGGAGATGTGTTTTACTACTCCATTATGAAATGGAGTATTACTTTGCCATAAGGAATGAGATTGAATCATTTATACTCAAATGGATGTACCTTCAGGACACACTCAAAAGTGAAATAAATAGGTTACAGATGTGCAAATATCATATATTTTCTCTGATATGAGAAACTGAAGTTATCAATATGTTCTAGAATACATGATTGAGATTGTGAAGTAGTAAATATTCAAAGATTAATGGGGCTTAGGGTTAAATAATCAAAGAAAAAATTGGTGGGTGGGTAGGGAAGGGGGAAAAATGAGAATTAAGTTGTGTCACATACTGATACAAATTCTCAATGTGTACTGTAGTCGTGAGGTGTATATATAATGTACCAATAAAATGTACCAAGTAAAAAAGCCACAACATAGTCATTTGATAAAATAAAAAGTAATTTGACCATTGTATTCAGATGAGTATCTTGAAGAAATTCTGTTACGTAAATCAACAGTACTACCCACTTTATGAACATTCCAATATTTATAATTGCTCAAACTGATAAGTGACTATGTTTTATTTACTCATATCTCCTAGGGGCTGGGGATTTAGCACAAGTGGTACTGCACCAGCCTTCGATGCACAAGGGCTTGAGTTCGATCCGCAGTACCACACACAAAAAAGTGCTTTTATATCTCCAACATAAGGAACAATGTAGAACATGCATTAATAGAAAATGTTGATTAAAGAATGAAGAATAGGGCCGGAGGGTTAGCTCAGTAGTTCTGGCGCCGGCCTTGCAAGTGCAAGGATCTGAGTTTGATCCCTGGTAACCACATATAATGCTGGGCGTGGAGACACGCCTAGCAACAATCAACACCGCATACCACAGTGCCTGGCGTGGTGGATCACGCCTGTAATCCCAGCACTCGGGAGGCAGAGACGGAGGATTGCTGAGTTCGCGGCGGCTTGCCTGGGCACCATAGTGAGCTCAGGGCCAGCCTGAACTACAAAGCGAGACCCTGTCTCAAAAAAAAAAAAAAAAAAAAAGAATGAAGAATAAAGAGGAATTTTCAAAAGTTTTATAAAGTTTTCAATGAACATAGCACAGTATTATAAAATATTGTAAAATACCTAGTATATTGCGTTCTACATATAATATAAAAATCTGAGCATATATTGGGATCTTTTCATACGGTAAGTCTCTGACTTATGAAAATGCAAGATGTGACCTTTCACAGATACAGATGTTCACATCATGAACATTTGTAGATGTGAACATGTGGCAGAAGTAGCTCACACATCTGCTGGATGCTATCCCAGCTGTGCTGCTGGGTGCTGCCTGCACAGGCGACAGTGGATGGTCACGCAGTGCCCAGTCAGAGCCCGGGATACGTGGAAGAAGAGAGCGAGCCATGGGGGCGCAGAGGGACTATGAGGAAGCGCGAAGCAATGATTATGGAAAGAAGAGTGGAAATAATTGAGAGTTTGGACGGAGGTGAAAAGATGGTACCTGTCACCCACTCATATAGCATGAGTCATTCAAGCACTGGCGCAGTTCCAAAGAAAAAGGACAAGATCACACAACATGGGAAGATGTTTGTGCGCTGTATTGTACGTTGTATGTGAAAGTTGTATGACTCACAAATGAGACCGACTTACAAAAGTTCTCCCTGAACAGAATGTATTCGTAAATCGGGGACTTAACTGTATTTATTTTGCAAACAAAAGAAATACAGTTGATTTCCTTTAAGAAAACATTACTTATAGATTTAATGTAGTTTAATATTGGTTTTATTTTTCTTTCTAGTGATAGCCATCTTTAATAATTGAATTCACCTACCATGGTTTAATTTCAGCATCTGCAGGACAAACTCGCACACGTGCTGGGGGGGCCTAGCCATAAACGGTTGATTAAATTAAATGGAACGAAAGCACATAGGCTTCAGGAAGAATAAATGGCTAAAATATAGGCCAAAAGCACTCCAATATTTAAATGGATGCCAAAATGAAAAAGGTTCTGAGAGGAGTAAACAGTTAAATAGTAAGAAAGTTAAATTAGTAAAGAGTGTCCTGTGTGGCCAATGTCCTTCCTCTCTGTCCAAGAAACACTGCCGGCCTTGAGGGTCTCTGCCCAGCCTGCGCTTCTTCTGCTTTCTCTTTTACTCTGATATTCTAAATAAAAGCCAGAGAGTTCTTGGCATCAGGGCTTTTCCTCTCAAAGTGTCTCCACAATGTCTGGGCGCCCAATTTAGAGAAGCCCCACTCAGCCCCTCGGGGACTAAGCCAACTCGCTATGCCCCCGGCTCTCTGGGACACAAGTTGCAACCATGTGTTTGTTGACAACGAGTAGTAAAGTAATATGAGCATATTAATATTTGCACAGACCAATACGTTTTCTTTTTTTAGTACCAGGGATCAAATTCGGGACATTGCTCTTGTGAGGCAGGTGCCAGAACTGAGCTTAGTCCCCAGCCCTCCAATAAGGTTTTAAGAAGTGATGTATGGCTCAATCTTTTTTTTTTTTTTTTGAGACAGGGTCTCGCTTTGTAGTTCAGGCTGGCCCTGAGCTCACTATGTAGCCCAGGCAAGCCTCGAACTCAGCAATCCTCCTGCTTCTGCCTCCCGAGTGCTGGGATTACAGGCATGAGCCACCACGCCCAGCGCTGTGGTATGTGGTATTGATTGCTGGTGGGCGTGAATCACCACACCCAGCATTGTATATATATGGTTACCGGGATAGAACTCAGGACCTTGCGCTTGCGAGGCAGGCACTGGAACCACTGAACTAAATCTCCGGCCCCTGTATGGATCAATCTTTGACCCTCCCTCATCATTCATATGGGAAGATCACACATGCCCTGCCTTTGCCGATTGTCCCTGCTGATATCAATAACTTAAGGAGTGCACAAAGACAGACCTGAATTCAAACCGTAAACATGATGCTTGGTAACTAGAATTACTTTACAAAGTTTCCGCTCCTTTTCTTCACATATAAATCATGATAGAGTAAAAAATGCTCTTTAGATAGTTAAATGAGATGTAATTCTATGTAGAGTAACTTAAATTAGGAGACTAAAAATTTCCTCTTTTCAATAGATGAATTATTTATGTTTGTGTGTGAGAAGACTGATCAGGATTAAATATAATTTATAAATTCAAAAAGGAGTATTTTCCCTGCATGTTTCTTATTATCTAAGGTAGAAATCAATAAAAAGTTTTGATTTTAGCAGCCAGATAATCTTGTACAACAAAACTAGTTAAGCAAACCTTTCACAAAAGTATATTTTTTATGATAATATAGTGTAACATAAGGATTTTATATAGAAACAAAATAACCAAAATTTCTAATTAATCTATGATTAGTATATTAAAAACATATAAGAATCTATAAAGGTATCTATATATTAAATTTGGCATAAAAGAAATTTGAGAAATAAAATGAAATAAAACCATATAACTAACCTTGCTGTAAGTGAAAGAGCAGGTGGCATGACTGAGTGGTCAAGGCCTTGGGTTAACTGTGTGATAAGCCTGTGTTTGGTGGTCAGTAAGTATTTTGCATTACCGAGGTGAGGAAATAATATCAAAAAGATTTGCTTAATTATTCCTGACAGCAGATATGACTGTTGTATATTATTTTCATCCAACCACGTAGTTTTGAATGATACCCCCACTTTCTGTGCTACAGGATTTCCATTGTGAGATGGAGAGTTGAATAAAGACGAGAGTAAGATCATCCATCCATCCATCCATCCATCCATCCACCCACTGTCCATTTATCTATCTTACTTCTGTTCTCTTCTCTCTCTCCACCTATTTCTACTAAAAAATGCTGCTTTCTACTACTACCATCACTCCAATGAGCTTTATCAAAATATAATTTTAGACACGTAGACACTGGACCAATAATTATTCATATAAAACTAAACTACCATTTTGGCTGAAAACTCCTTAAATTTAGATGAGCCTTCTTGAGCAATTTCGAGACTCAAATTTTTTTAATACCAATGTGTTCAGTCAGTAAAACAGAAGACCAATAGGTGATTAATTAGACCAGTGTTATTTCTCAGTTCTGCCACTAGACATGAAAACTTGAGAAAATGATTTGCCTAACTGGTCCTCTAAAGGTGAGAATATTTTAGTAACCTCTATAAAATAAGACTGTTAGATAAGATGATCTTTAATTTTCTCCATTTTGCTACTAAATTTTCTCTAAATTTTTTGCTATTATTACACACATATAAACACATACACACATTTTTTCTTAATTACAAGGACTTATTACTTCTAATAAAGATTTGACTAAATGAAACTTAGGAGAGACATTGGCAAATAATATTCATTCTCTAATGACTTACAACATATTTTATTGGTTAAAATCTACTTTCCATTAAAATCTTCCTCACTGAAACTAAACTTCTTACTTTATTTGTTGTCCCAAGAAAGCTAGGTGGTTATTAATAATCATACTTTGGATGAGAACATTAACTCCCAATAGTACTTAAAGAGATTTAGCAAATCTAGGATAATATGAATAGTTCCCAAGGAGGAGGAGAGAAGATCTGGATGAATTTAAATGCATTCTTTTTTATTATCATTATCCAGTATAATCAAAGTCTATAGAGAGCAGACCCAGGAAGTTCTTAAAAGTACATGGAGTACAGCAATTGACAAGAAAGTTACTATTTTAAAATGTAGTTTTGAACATTCCCCTTTCTCTTTATTCTTCAACTTTCATAAGCATTAAAACTCTGTGAAATTTAAATCCAGCACACTCTGAAGTTTTTCCGTAATAATTTAGTCATAGTTCAATCAATTACTAGATTTTAAGTTATGGTTTCAAGGCAAAACTGATAGGTTTATATGACTAACCTAGGCTAAAAATTGTTCATGTAAAAAATTTTCTCAAATTTGAATTGTAAGAATTCATACATTTTTCATGGGCTAGGAATACAGACTCATATTCAATAGATAATGACAAGAAAATGAATCATCACCTTTTCCAATATATTCATGTTATTATATACAGTGATCACTCTATATCAGTCCTCTGGAGATTAAGAGATGTATGGGGATGTTTATCTTTGAACAATTTCATTTTTAATTCAAAGTGTTTTGCTTCATATTTTATAAAGTTTAAGGAAATAAACCATATTTGTATTATATAGGTTTCAAATAGAATAGCTTTTTGTTTGTGTATTATGGTTTTTTTATTAATGAGTTAGCATATAGTTATTTAAAACAGAAGAAAAAATACCCCAAACCATACATAACACACCAAGAAGAGGCATAAATTTTCCTTGGAAACATATTTTATTTTCTCCAGGATTATTCCTAAATCCTATTGTTATTCTGCTGCTATTGCTCCAAAGTATGTTGCAGTAAGTTCTACTTTAATAAAATTATGAAATTTTTTTTTTGAGACAGGGTCTCGCTTTGTAGTTCAGGCTGGCTCTGAGCTCACTATGTAGCCCAGGCAAGCCTCGAACTCAGCAATCCTCCTGTCTCTGCCTCCCGAATGCTGGGATTACAGGCATGAGCCACCACGCCCGGCAAAATTATGAAAATTTAAAGAATTTACGTTGGGCTACTGAAATGACAGTTGAAATCATTTAAATAGGAATAAGATCAGAAAATAGTGATGGCTTTTATACCAAACTACGGAAAGGACTAAGAAGTTACCATAAGTAGCTACTTGGCTCTTATTTACATAGTTCCAAATAAGCATCTTTGGTTCTATCCTTTAGAAATTGAATCTTTTCCTAATGATTACTGCACAGAATTGAAAATGTGTTTCAAAACCAAAATCATATACCTAAAAACAAAGCTTTAAGAGAGCCTAGTCTATGGAGTGTAGCAAAATGTTTACGTTTTGGTGACATAAATGACTTGGTTTACTTTGTCTGGTTAATAAGACGGTGGGGAAAATGACAGGTCAGAAATAAACCTCTCATTCATTTTATGCTTTGCAACTCCTCCAAGATAGTGGAATTTAAAAACATATCTGTGATATAAAATTGGATTATTAAATTATCTTCAGACCTACATATATAAACATAGGTTTTTAAGCTGTACTGCAAACCCAGTATAGATTTTCACATTTTGGGAGGTTATTCTTTCCCCCAAATCAGGCATTAACTTTTCGAAAAGTGAACAGCTTGAATTTTGTCCTGTGTAATGTCTGAAATAGGAAATGTGTGGGCCTCCATAATTGGAGGAAACGCTAAGAGACAGTGAGATGTGAGACATGCTGCTGCTTGTAGACAGTCCCCAAGCAGAGGACAAAGCGTCCTGCTTGCCTGTGCCTCTCACACTGCACAAATCAATGAACTAGATTCCAAATGCAGTTCACTGGTGTCGTCATTACAGTGACTCTACTTCAAAAGACTAAGTTTGACCTTCACATTAGTCTTTGAGAAGATTTGTATGTATCCCAGAAATTATGTATAATTTTATACCATATTATATTTTTCCCATTTAACGGTATTTTACTTTAATATGCACAAATATACAGGCTTTTCATTCTGTTAAGCCTCTACTCTTTAATATTTTTGCTTGCAATTTTAGAGAACTGAAATTTCAAGTTCATTTCAAACACTGAGGGTAATAAAAGTGACACTGTGGATCACCAAGGTAGAGTTTTGTTTTGCAATTATATTTTTCTATTTTTGATGTTAACACTCCAAATGTAGAATTTTTGGCATTTACAAAAATGTCATCAAACTATTTAATTTTGCTTAATAAAAGAATATTTAGGAAATTTATTTCATATTTAAAACATAAGAGAAAAAAACATGCTGTGAGGATAAGCTATAACTTATCCTCCAAATGGTTGAGACAGGAGGATTGTTGAGTTCGGGGCTTGCCTGGGCTACATAGTGAGCTCAGGGCCAGCCTGAACTACATGGTGAGACCCTGTCTCAAAAAAAAATTCTAATTTAATGACAATAAACAAATCCAGCTTATTAATATACTTTAAAACTTTGTATTGATTCAGTAAGGATTACCTATTGAGAAAGTTAGGCACTTTGTTTAAATTTTGCTTATTATATATTTTTTCCTTAGAATTAAAAATATTATGCTAGTAAAAAACAGATCAAAACAAAACAAAATCCCCATGGAATCAAAATAAACATTTTCAGCACCAGAGAGATATGCATCACGAAGATTACCTTTTCCTCTTATCTCAGAGGATTATGGGATAACCGATTTTCAGTCTACTTAGGTAAACTGGAAGTGAAATTTCGAAGGCTCCACTTCTTATTAAGCTCATCTCTTACCTTACAAAGTACAAAGATGAATATTTCCATAAAAGGCATTTGTAAGTTCTAATTTTATATGTGATCTCTTATAATTATTGTCATTAAAGTACTTACTGTTCTGTTAGGAATTCTGAGGTGTTTTGGTTCTTTGCTTCTTTTCAGAATTTTTTTAAATCTAAAAGGAAAACAATACACATCCTGATTAGTTGATTTAGATACTTCTAAATCATTTCAGATTGTCATGAATTTAACTTTAACTTTGTTTTTAAGATTTTTACTAAAAGTCTTGTAATAATACCTCTAAATACAAAATTGTACTGTATTTATATATACTTAGTATGTATAGCATTGTAGACAGAATTTTAAAGTCATTCTGCAGAACTAGAAATTAAGATTCTGTATATAATTCCTGTACTAATTTCATAGGAAATAAACTAAAATTATACTTCCTACTGTACAATATTTTGAAAATTGGAATAGGTTGGTATTATTATAAAATATTATATTATTATATACATTAAAAAGGAATCACACAAATCTTTACTCAGTTAAATGTCTGGTGCTGTATTAAGCATTTTTATGATTTTTATAATTCACATTATCTAAAGGTTAGTTTTAAATTTTATATTTTTCACTGATGTTAGGAAAACTGAAAAATTTATATATATATATATGAACCTATTTATAAACTTAATCAATGTCTAAACATAAATTCAAACAGATTAAAAATCTCTCTGTCTATACATATACAGATATATAAACCCACCATGGGTTACAAGAAGAATAACTTCCTATTACTGGATAAAAAATACAACTTTTGATATAGCACAACTTTTTTATAGTAAGAAAAGCAAGAGTTGAAATTAAGAATTGTTTTAATGTAATAAAGATATCAAAAATTTTGATTTAGTTGGATATGTTAGTAACTCAGAAATGAAAAACTTAACCGTACTAGAGACAAGTACCTTTTAATGTAAGTTCTTATCTATTTTAGTCCTCAAAAAATTGGGTGGAATATAAGCCAAGAAAGAATGAAACCTTTTACAACAGGTTCTTCCTAGGCAAGCTACTTTGTTTTTAAGAGTTCTAGAGTCTATTGTCAACAGAACTACAAACTTATTTCAGTGCAGCAGCTCAGAGCCCGGCTCACTGGTTACTCAGCGGACACCATCTAAAGTGACAGCTGTTTCCAAAGCGGCTCTGATTGCATTTGAGACTCCAAGTAGCCCTCCCTTTTAGCCTTGCTTGCAACTCTACTGTCTTCTAGTACATTCCATTAGGAAGAACAATGTTAAGCTGCCCTTCGCTTTGTCTGCCTGCCTGTTAACATGTCATTTTGAACCTCTCAATTTTAGATAATATTTCTAGAGATAATTCTAGAATAGTGACACATTTTTAGAAAAATAATTAAAACCAAAAATACATGATTCTATGGGTACACATGTAAAATACAATGACATATAGCTATGACATATGTGGAAACAAAAGCCTGGTAGAAAAAAAACAAAGGTATTTTTTATTTAAAAATATGATAATATTTTACATTATCCGTATTATACATTCTTGCTTACCAGGGGCAGGCTTCCCTGAGGGACACTGTGAAAGGATTAAATAATTTTTGTGACTCACGCTGTCTGCAGGGCTTTGAATTCATTTTGGTTTTGCATGGATATCTGTCACAGGGTAAATGGGCAAGGCTGCTCTACGGCAGGGGACAAAACAACTATTTCAGTCTTGATCTATGTCCTGAATATGGATGCATATAGTATTTTTCTGATATCTAATTTTTATCTCCTTCATGTGTAAACATCTTTATTTAAGAGGGTAAAAGTGAAAATAGCATTAGATTATTTTTGCATCATGTCTCTGGGCTTTCACTAATGCAACAGTAGGTCTGACTCAGGCAGTTTCCTGGTATTGAAGCTTGGAACTTTTATGATTTTGTAAAATGCATTTAAAATGAATTTGTTTAGATAAATTTACATGTTATTCACAAACTGTTATGTACATTCACAGTCCATAAAGTTGGTTAATTTTTAGTGCTATGTTTAATTCAGTATTAGAAGTAGGGTTGGCTTGGAGAAAATGATCTGAGACTTGGGGATTGTTACTGCTTTCCCAGTATCTAGAGAGGGAATCATTCATAACGTAGAGCTTTACTCTTAATGCTATTTACAAAGGCAAAACACTACATACGTTAGGGACCCTAAATACTACAAACACTTCACTTTCCTTGGTGGTTTTGAAAAAGGAATTATTTTCAATCAATTTAATATTGCACATTTAAAAATGCACAGCTGTAAGGTTTTAAAAGCTTTATCTTCAATGACAACATTTACATTCAAACTTTGCTTTAAAATATCTCAAGCAATTCACTTCGATGAAAATGTTGATTTTATGTGTTATTTCTCATGCAATTAGGATAGCTAAATTATGGAAGTAGGCTATATGTTTACCAACAGAAGGGATAAGATGCAATATTTATACACAATGGAGTACTACTCTATCATAAAGAAGGATAAATTTGAACATCTGTAGGATAATGGATGGAGCAGTTATATGTGAAATAACCAGATGCATAAACTTAAATATCATGTGCATTCTTTAATTTGAGAAATGCAAAGAATAAATAAAGAGCAAAATACAAAACATAATAAATAGACCTTTTGTAAATGGAAAAGAGACTAAAAGATAAGGTGAGGGAAGGGGAAGAAAATGGAAGACTAAAGTGTGTTCTTATATGTACCAACTCTTCATTATGAATGTAATCATTAGGTACTCTGAAACATGTACTAATACAAAAAGAAAATACTGATTTTATGCAAGCCTTCATTAACACAGTAGTAATCTACTTATTTATTTAGAGTTGGTTTTAAAGAGAATAAATCTGTGCAACATGTTCACTTCTAAATACCATCTTCTTAGTTTTAAGTGGACCAAAAAACCCACTGACCATCTTTTAAGCTAGAAAACTTTGAAATATGGTTTCCTTGGATGGACGCCCCCCTCCTAGGGAAATATCAAAACTTGTGGTTAGAACACTGCTACAAAGGCTGAATTCTAATATTCTCAGCAGAGATATCACTAATCCTAAGGGATTTTATTAACTTCTTATTCTTGGAACAATAGTAAACAAACAGATTATTTTTTAAAAGGAACATTACCCAGGTTATTACTAGCTGAGTTTTACCTTTTAAGAACAAAAATAAAGGCTGCACCATAACTAAAAGCACTACCTGATTCTGGATTAGATGGTGTATCAAAGAAGGGTGGAGAAACAATTAGCTGTCAAGAACATCATTGAGTCAATGGAGGAAATGTGAATATGGACTATAAATTAGATAATGGTATTGCATTAGTGGTAAGCTGCCTTTGTTTGATAATATGTGGAGATCAGACAGGAGGAATGAGGCCTATCGGTCTGCCTGAACGCTGAGGAGAAATAGGGCATGTAAGCATGCTGACACGCTGCAGGGCAGGAGGTAAAGCCAGTTCCCTGGAGAAGCATTGTGGGGGGTGGAGATAGGCAAAGCCTGTGGACTCTAATTACTTGTCCCCATGTCTCCGTGAATAAAGCCACGGTGCACCAGTCACTCATCCCTTTGCTCCCCCAGATTTTAACTTGCTTTTCTATCTCTTTATTTTCCATCCTTGTCACCTTTTGGTGAGGTCTGAGCCCAGCTTGTAGGCTGGTTCCTACAAGAGATGTCTTGATTTAGGAAATACATTTAAACATTCACTAAATTATTCAGAATAGAGTGAATCATGTCTCTAACTTATTTGTAAATGGTTCAGAAAGCTATATCAAGTATACACATATATGCAGATATATATACAGTATGTATATACATATATATAATATAGCACTCCCCCAAAAGCAAAAAGTATTTGTCATATTTATAATACTTAGAACATATTTTCCTAACTTTATATAAAGAATTAAGATTAGAATAAGTTATGAATAATTTCTAATCACAAATATGATTAAAGACTGCATATATACAGTTTATATATAGATATACATGTATATACAGATAAAGAGAAAAAAAAGGAAGAGAAAAATGTAGAGAACTTCTGAATCAGGCTGGGGATTTAGCTCAAGAGGTACCTTGCCTACCTTGGAAAAACAAGGGCCTGAGTTCAATCCCTGGTACCAAGAAAACCAAAGCAAAACAAAACCCACCAAAGAACCTCTGAATCTAAGTGAAGGGCCTATGGGAACTTGTGTTGTCTGTAATGCCTGGATCATGCTATCCCAAGGAAGACCAGCACATACATGTAATGAACAAGGGCACTTTTATTAGCATGAGTGGGTCTACCAGTATTGGGTTGGAGACCTCGAAGAATGGGTACCGGCCCCTTTTAAGGGCATTTCAGGTTACACACGGGAGGGGGGCCTAAACCTCCTAGTAATTGGCTAACAGTTTGATCTATCATACTTATTAGGTGGTCATTGGTAAAGGAGGAACAGGAAATAGAGTCATCTTGTGGGAAGGCTAACAAAGGAAATCCTTGGTGGGAACAGCCCTGTTGATTAGCTCACCGGTAAATTATGTGAGCTATGTCCCCTTAAGTTTACAAGGAAATCACTGTACTTGGCGACCAGCACAACCAGTCTAACAACCTTATCAATTTGCCTGGGGGTTTTTAGGAAACCTCACACAATGAGCATAATTAGCAAGTTGTCACAAGTTATTTTTACAGAATATATATCACATCTACACAGGACTTCTTTATAAAGTACAATGTTTGTTTACAGCTAAAACATCAGATAGGGGTGACTTATAAAATGAAGATTCTTTGGTATCAACATTGTCCTTGCAACTTTCTGATAAGAGTTTGAAAATATAGAGATGGCACATTCCTTTCAAAACAGACTATGTTAAAAAATCCTTTTTAAAATGTCATTTTTATTATCTTTATAACCCAGAATTATGGTGATTTTTATTTAGTTCATTAAGCAC
The DNA here is from genome assembly GCA_004025085.1 of Thryonomys swinderianus. Taxonomy (NCBI): domain Eukaryota; kingdom Metazoa; phylum Chordata; class Mammalia; order Rodentia; family Thryonomyidae; genus Thryonomys; species Thryonomys swinderianus. Next base: position 20,844 of record PVIC010000406.1, read on the forward strand.
AATATTGTTTAATTCTGTCTATAATTATAAAAGATAATGATATTTATCTGGAAATGACTAAAATTTATTAAGCAATGGAGGACAATTATCTACCAAGTAATAAAGTAAAAGAGAAATGTACTCTAAAAATGTGTGATCATTCTCTGTACCCAGGGTGTTAGGAGGTATGCATGGAAGGCAGTAATACAGAATATACCTTTGAAATAAAGGTAAAGGTCAAGGCTTGGTGTGAAGGGATTATTATTATTAATTTTTTTGGTCTTTTATGTCTAACTATGAAGAGACATTGCAAAGGTTTAGGCCTAGAAGCCTGTTGTGATTATGACAGGAGTAACTGTTTACCAACAAGGATTTTAAAAAAGGAAGGTAGAGATAAAGGAACTCCCTATTTTCTGTTGTGACCCTCTGTTATACAAATCTACAGACACTGGAACATTTACTAGCAGTTGGAGTTACAATAATCACAGAATGGCTTCAGCCATGTTTAATGTTTTCATTATGCTCAGAGTAATCCTTCCAGAATGGGGTCAGTTTCATGTCTGCATGTGCTCATGTGCCTGTCTGGACAAAGTCCCTGTGACCTTCCCCAGGCTTCTCATTGGTCGAATTCCCATATTCTTTATGGAGGAAGTACTGGTTCTCCTGACTCCACACCAGCTGCCCCTCATTCCCTTCATTCAGTCCCTGGGGCTAAGTGAAGATAAGGGCATGGACACACAAAGAAGTGAAGTATTTTAAAAACAAGTTATAACATTCACATTTGTACACTGGAGAAAGCAGATCTCACTAATGTGAGTTGAGTGGCAGGCCAGAATTAGGCCTTACGGGTCTCTGTTTTTCAGCCCCACCCAGCCTGTGGAATGGTGCCTGTCTTGTAAATAAATATTTGTTGGGTGAATAATATTTTATTTTGACAGAAGTAAATTCAGAATCCTATATTGTAGTTCTGATTCTGCCTTGATCCAGCTTTGACCTTAGGCAAATCACTTCATCTTTCCTGACCTCAATTTTTATCACTGTGAAATGAGAGAGGAAAAAGTCTATTCTCCAAAGTGCCTTCCAGCTCTGAAGACTTCTGTAGAGAGGGTTCTGTTTATTAAAACGCAGAAGTGTGAACACTTTCTTTGCAGAAGCAAATATCCTGATCTCAGATAGTTCTGTATGAGAAGAAACAGGGAAAAACAGACAAGATGAATAAAAAGAGCAATGCACTGACTCAGAATGAAAGGAACCTCCATAGAGAAGGGTTAAAGGCTTACGGTTTTGGTTTATATGACGTGTCAGTTATACATACAATAGACACAGACATGCAGATGTAGGTGTCTTTATCTGTTCTTTTCCTTACAGTTGGAGTGCCAGTGTACATCCCCTGCTTCCACATTTAGGGTCCACAAATAAACAGAAATTTAAGGTTCAAAAGAAGCCATAAAATGGTAGGAGTTTACATAACTGCTCTCGTAATATTATAAAATGAGGACTGTCCATCTTAAAGAAGAGGAGGCAGAAGAAGGTCAAGATCTGTATTTAATCCCACCAGGAGCTGTGGGTCTCAAGACCGCCTGGCACTACCGCGGACGCCTCTCTGAAGCTTCTGCATCAACGCGGGCTCCACCATCTGTTTATTTATTTATTTATTTTTTTGAGACAGGGTCTCGCTTTGTAGTTCAGGCTGGCTCTGAGCTCACTATGTAGCCCAGGCAAGCCTCGAACTCAGCAATCCTTCTGTCTCTGCCTCCCGAGTGCTGGGATTACAGGCGAGAGCCACCACGCCCGGCTATTTTTTTTTTTCTTGCAATTTGTGTGCATACACTCTCATACACAATTCAGTATCTAATCATGTGCGACACATAGGTTTTTGATGCAAACTTGTTAAACTCTTCCAAAGTCACAGTTTGCCGACTGCTTGCCCTCTCGGACCCATGGCAGAGGGGAACTGGGAATGTTTTTCTCAGCTTTATCAAAACACAGCAGAGCGCCTGGTCAGACTCTGTGCTCAAAGCCAGACCTAGCAACGATCCTGACAAGAAGCTATTAAGGCACTGGTGGCCAAATGGGTGTTTTGGTGGGCAGGGAGTAGTGGGTCAAGGAAGGGGCCACAAAAGAGGAAGGCACGGTGGAGCAAGATTTCCAGGGAATCAGTCCATTTCAGACCCTTCTCATTGCTGCTGGATTCTGGTCCTACTGAAGTTAGACTACTGAGAGTATTCAGATGAATTATATATAGTCTTGCTGGCTGTACAAAGGGAGAAAGCAACCAAAACGTATCTTACAAAACGCCTCCAACATTCTCATGTCAACCACGCACACTTCCTTGCAGGACAAAAATGCTTGTTAAGTAGAGGAAAATACATCGACTCAGCTCTTCCGTGCTTTATGGAGAATGGATGGGTGGGCTACCTGCTCTTAATGCACATTTAGGCCGAAGGTGAGAAGGTGATTTTTGAAAACCTCAGTTTACTACAGACTCAAACTCAGCAGTGTGTCAAGAACGTACAAATGAGGTATTGGGGCAAGTTACAAAATCTTTATAGTTCTTTGTTGATAGGCTCATCTTTTGTGCTGTGTGGTGCTCTGAACTTCTTCCAGTGCCATCCCATGTGAAGGCTACCATGGGAAGGTGCCCAGCTGGAACTGCAAGGCTGGCAGGACCAATCTATAGCTTGGTCATGGTCTGTGTTCTCCTCTGTTGTACATCTTTCGTGGGACAATTATAGATATAAAACAAAAAAATAAACAGTGTGGTGTTATACTTGTCCTTAACCCTCTTTATCTCTTTCTTGGAGGCACTGACATACAAACATACGACTATAAGCGACAATATAGTCTGTATATCCTGGAACCCACATTCTAACAAACTATGCCCTTGTCCAAGTTTCGTTGCTTGAGGTTATATTCCTCTTTTTGGAGAAGCAGCATAGTTTAAAAATTAGAACTGAACTAAAGCCACATTCAACAGATTGCATAAGTTCGTCACATTCATCCTCATATGGAAATGGTGATATGGTGTTAAATATTTCTATTTACATAAGAGCAAACAGTTGACAATTTCCTTGGAGTTAGTAAGTAGTGGAGGATGAATTTAAGTGCAGTTCTGGCTGAAGTTGAATCCTATTCTTGACGTGTACCTATAAAGACCATGGTCTTTATAGGAATCAAATAGACATTGAGAAGGAAGAGAAACTCTTTCTAGAGTTTTCTCTATTACTTATTACCTGTATTACACTGAAGCAAATGTTCATAGAACATTTTTTCACCTTAATTGCTTCTGTAAAATGGAGATAAAAATACTTAAAGACAATAAATTAACAAATTTATTGAAGTGCTTTTGATTTCTAAAACTAGTTGAATATATTTAATCTTAGAGGAACAAAATCCTTAATGAAGGCTTTCCAAGGAACAGGCAATATGTAAACCTGTTTAAATGAATCAGTCCTTCTGGATCTTTTGCCTTAATAATAGGAATAGCTATTAGAGTAAAATACCAGTAAAATGCATTAAGGAATAATTCTAAAATCCATAAAACTGGTTTCTCTATGCATGATTTAATATCGTAGAATTGTCCTCATATTTATATATTTATTAAGAGATTTAAAATATTTGTTATTTGTTATATAACTTTTAGTTCTAGGACATCTATTTCTACATAGTTCACATAGTATTGTATTAGAGAGGAAAAAATAAGCATAGTCATAGAAGTGTGCAGTATATTCTCCCTTCATTAAATTCTATAAAATGCAAGTGAAATTTTCAGTTAGCTGCAAGTACTAGGCTGACGTGAAAGGACAACAGTCCATGTTACATGAGGAACCACACTCTCCATTCCTGAAATTGCCAGAAGTCAGAAAACCATATGCAAAAGTGAAGGCCTCGGAATAAAGATTGCTCTCTGATGCCATATTCGGCTGCTTTTCTCTTTCATTTTTTACTGAGGCGAGCTGTAGAGACCAGCATTCCCAGTTCCCAGGTCACAGAACTATAATGAGATCGCCTTTCTCCCAGTCATTCATAAAGGTCAAGACTGCTCAAGTTCCCTTGCTTTTCTGTATACAGTTTGAGCATGGAGCTGTTCGCTGGCCTCACTTGCTGGAACCATAAGACACCTGTTCCAGCAAGGATACTTGAGAGAAAGGCAGTCTCCCCAGAGAGGCTGGTTCGATCTGACAGGCCTTCCTGGGATTTTCCCACTCAGTCAGGGCTGTAGATCATATCCTTTTTCTCGCTCACAGTTTCATACAGAAAACCTAAGGACAAAACCAGTTAGTCACTCTGAGACTTTCTTATTTGTGACACATAAAACTAGGATGAGATGAATTGTTATTTTTTTTCCTGTTAATTGTTCTTGGAGCTAGTTTATTTCAGCAGATTCTAATATTGAATCTTTGGAAGGAACACTTGAACTTTCTATAAAATGGACAGCATTTTTAAAATTCCCAGAGACCTAGAAGCAAAATTTAAAAATTTTACTTTGCATTAAACACAATTTAAAAGCAAGTTCTTAGATTTAGATGTGACATGGGAATTAAGAAAGTCAAAAGACAGAATAGAATTTCCATTCTGACAATGAATACATATTAAGTCATAGGATCAGGACAATGGATGCTGGGTTATCCACCCCGGGTTGAAAACAGATTTATAGAAGAAAAAAAATGTGGTACACTCTGAGTACTACTGTCATAAAAAGTAATACCCAAGTTTTGTAGTGCAATAGATGGACCTCAAGGCCATAATGTTAAAAGAAACAAATCAGACACACAAGCTTCACTATTGTTTAGTTTCTTTTATATGAGAAACTCAGAGTATAAGGAGCAAAATAAAAGACAGAAGCAAGTAGGTTGATGATCATTTACACGTGGAAAGGGGACCAAGAGATGAACAGAAGGGGACAATAAAGGAATAGAGAAGTGTTATATACGTGAATCAGCTCCATATGAGGAATATGATCACTATTACCATAAACATGTACTAATATTAAATATCAAAAAAAGGAGAGGACTAAATGTAAGAGGGGTTGCTATGAAGGATACTTGTCATAAGGAAGACCCAAGCTCAGATAACATTTTTCTTAAAATTAGCATAAATGCATGCACAGGCAACTCCAAATTAATGATTTATTCATAGAAGAACTCAAAGATACCTTCAAAATCTAAATACGTCAGAGAGAAATGAACAACATCTATCAGGTCACAAAAGGAAGTCTAATTCAATCACTCTAAAATTTTCACTAGAAAAATTAGTTGGGTGCTCTAACCTCTGAGGTATGTGGGAGAGTTCAGTGTAGATTCACTTTAGAATGGGCACCATTTGACTTAGTTTGAGGGTGCTTCTCATTTCATCCATGAAATGATATAATGAACAGAAGGACAGCAAATCAAGTTAGGCAATGGCATGGATGAGCTCTTTCCTCAGTTTCCACCCTTGATCCTCTGCATGTCGAGTAGGAATGACATCTAATTTTCAACAACAAAATAATACATTGAAGCAAAATATTGGACTAATTCCTTAGAGCCAAAACAATTTCTCAGAGATAGGACTCTAGGCAGGGATTACAAAGGTCTGAGCTTTAGGTCCCATGATATAAAACTCAGTGGGAAGCCAACTTTAAATTTGAAATTAAAGTTTTTTGGCATTAGTTTATAACAGGGATTTTTTGCTATGTTTTTCAGTGAGGTGTTTCCCATAGAATCCCCTAGGATTATAATTTTTTCTTTTTAGTTTCAGGCTGTATCATTTTTGAAAAGAAACTGATTATATTACAATCACTTCCATATACTTGAAATAAGAGATAACCAGAAAATAATCATATAATAATTTACTTTAATGAAGTCTATGTAACACTATCTACCACATGCGGCTTTTAATTTTACTAACAATTGTGACATAAGCTAAAATACCACCATAATGAAATCATTTGAATGCTCACTATATTAAAAATAGTAAATTTGGCTGCCAGAGGCTGATAAGAAGCGTACCTTCTAGCTGACTAAGAATCATATCTTGTTAACATACTGGAATTTACCTCAAGTGAAGCCAGTGTTTTGTCTCTCTGAACAGGCAAATCTCACTAGATTTCTAAATTACTGTTCCAGGAGTTGGATGATATAAAAAAGAAGTAGAAGATACAGTCTTGGTCCATAAAATTCAAATATCTATTATCTCTCAGTTCACTGTACTAACAGTAATTTCTGATGATGCTATTCAATCCCATGGCCTGGGGAACTTCCTAAGAGAACTTATGTAATTAGTCTTCAGTTCATAGATCCAAGCACATTAGTTGGCATACAATAAGTTCCATGGGTTGAATTAAACTCACGTAGAACCTGATCATTCCACTTTATCTATATATCATCTACTCATAAAAATTTGCTTTTCCACTTCGATGGTACAGGTGAATCTTAGAGCTTCAATTACATTTAAGCTTAATGTTAGCTACATTCCTGATATTGGAAGATACATAATATTGATATGATTTTTATAGTCTAGTTATTACATAGTGCAGACAGATAATATCAATTACTTTCCATACCATTGTATTTACAATCTCTATATTTTGCACAAAAGCTTAGCTTGTATAATTAACTACATTTTATGAGAATCAAAGGAAAGAAAAGAAGTATGGGAGGTATTTTTCATATGTGAGCATATACTTGATATTTCCCATGAGTAGGAATTCCAAAACAGGACATATTTTATTCTATATATGCCATTTTTCTCCTGGTCTGATACCTGCTCTACTCCCAACTTTAGCCTCTTACTTTCATTTATTTTTTAAAAAATTTTATGAAAAAGAACAAGAATAAATTCAGTGATATTTAATATTAACTACACAGTAAGTTATTAGCAAGGGGTCATGTCTGAAAGACTGGGGATTTGGAGATGCAAACCACAGATATAAATTCTCCTGCATTTTCTGGCAATAATTGTGAACAGTGAAGAATGTGTGATATAAAGGTAAACAGAGTGTCACTTAAATATATTAGAATGTAGAGCATGAATGTGACTAGTCACATAACATTTAGTTGCTGTTCTTTCTACACCTGAGTAATGAAAATTATTTTCTGGATAATACAGCTGGCTATAAAATTACTTTCACTTGCAAACTGTTACTGTGGAACATCTTAAACATCACTTACAGTATAGCTATAACTAATTCATATGATAATGTATGGTCTCCTATGTTTAATATTTAACACATCCATACAGATAATACTTCACACAAGGTTCATTAGGTAGAAAACTACATTATATGCATGGAAACATTTTAATTTCATCAATTTCAAAATTGGTACTTAAATAAATCACTAAGTCAGAAAGTGCAAATGTTTCTGAATCTGTCTGGTTGGAAGAGGCAGAGTATATTTAGTTTCACATTCCATTTTATTTACCTTTCTATTGCTGAGTTTCAAGAGGATTTCAAGTTATATTTTGCTCCAGCACTACAAATTTCCAGAATAACTTCGTGTTTAATTTTTTTATTCATTTGTGCAATATAGCACAGGAACAGAGTGTGGTAGGTTAAAGAAAGGAAAACTACTTGCATGGCTGATGCCAATGAATGGAGTAACTTTCTCAGACCCTCAATACGATCTACAAATGCATTAACAATAGCGTAAAGCAAAAAGAATCTGTACCACCCATAACATATAAGGGATGAGATATTGAAGACCTTGAAAGGATAATTCATATTTTCAAGTAGCTATTACCCAGGCATGAGAAAGTACCCTACTACCACACAGGACTTCAAGAGGGCCAGATATATTTTGTGCTACTTCCTGCATAAAAGAGTAATGTTTGAACACTGAACAAAGCAAAAAAGAAATATTTGTGTAAGTATTCTTCAATAAACAAAGAGACAAAGTGATTCCTATAAAAAAAGCATAGTGTTTTGTTTTTCCAACCACAAAATGTAAATTTATTAGGAAATAATATAGATAAGAATAGATTTTCTTCCCAGTGATCAGTACACACATAATATCACACACCCACAACAAGCAACTGCCTCTTTGAGTTTCCACTTCCTTGTTTGTAGAACTAGGACACTAATCCCTCCTTGATCAGAAAACATTAACATCTGTATATTTGAAATACACTTATGGAACAGATATTACTCCTACTCTCAGACAATTTTTTTTTCTGATACCAGGGGTCAAATTCAGGGCCCTTGTGCATCCAAGGTTGGCACGGTACTACTTGAGCTATATCCCCAGCCCTATTCCTACTCTCAGTAGGTGAATAATTTTCTATTATTAAGTTTATTAAATTGTTATAGCTAATCAGCTTAAAATGACAAAAATAGTGATTATAAATACGTGAATAATATTTCCTTTCAAAATTATGAGAAGCTCAAATGATGCATAAATTGAGTCAAGCTTTAAAAGATAATTCTTTTTTTTTTTGATACAGGGTCTGCTTTGTAGTTCAGGCTGGCTCTGAGCTTACTATGTAGCCCAGGTAAGCCTTGAACTCAGCAATCCTCCTGTCTCTGCCTCCCGAGTGCAGGGATTACAGGCGTGAGCCACCATGCCCGGCACCGTGGTATATGGTATTGATTGGTGAGTCACCATGCCCAGTATTTTATGTGGTTACCGGGGATCGAACTCAGAACCTTGTGCTTGTGAGGCAGGCACCGGAACCACTGAGCTAAATCTCTGGCCCTAAAAGATAATTCTTTTTTTTTTGCTTTTTTTTGGAGACAGGGTCTCGCTTTGTAGTTCAGGCTGGCCCTGAGCTCACTATGGTGCCCAGGCAAGCCGCCGCGAACTCAGCAATCCTCCTGTCTCTGCCTCCCGAGTGCTGGGATTACAGGCGTGAGCCACCACGCCCAGCATTATATGTGGTTACCGGGGATCGAACTCAGGTCCTTGTGCTTGCAAGGCAGGCGCCGGAACCACTGAGCTAACCCTCCGGCCCCTAAAAGATAATTCTTGATACAGTATTATGCTAAAAGCATTTCAAGGGTCTCTTTAATAGCTGTTTTCAGTATCATATTGAGCAGTGAAGGAAAGATTCATTTTGAGGAAGTCATATATTCATTGTAATGACATAACCGACATAACCAACTACTCTTTAGGAAGACTAAACAACTCCCCAATAATGTATACTTGGGTGTCAAAATGGATATAGTGAGAAATACTAAAAGAAAAACCTTAGAATCAGGAAAAGAGTCTTTATCAATTGCTACAACTTACTTGTTAGTAGCACGTGTATACAAACATATATTTGTGCACATTATATGCATTCCAAAATAGTGTAGCCTATATGTGCCTATGCATATATTACATATATGAAGGTGTGTATGAAATACATGTCATATAGCTAGTTACATATATATTTATATGTGTATATATATATGATATTAGTCATATTTTTATCTTACGATATATACTAGCCAGAATTCTGATACAAAATATACTTGGAGTTTTTCTCCCTAATTTGTATCTAGAATTATATCTCCAAAGGATGAAGTTTAACTTAGGTTCTCATGATTTTAAAAATGACTATTAGAAATGCCAAGTTTCAATATAACTTAAACATCACTTCTAAGATGTCTAATGTTTCTATAAAGCTTACCAAGCAAGTATCACAATAGTGTTGGCTCTGAATTGAAGAAGGTCAAGTCAACTAAGAGGAAATGGAATCTTCTTGATGATGCTCATGGCACCCATTCAATATAATAGTGCATTTTTTTCCTGCAAGGGAAGACTGAGTTCATGCCTGAATGTTTAATACAAGTATCATGTCAAAATACTTCTGGATGCGTAATAATGTCTCCATAAGTGGTGAAACAATGCATTTATCTTTGATTATAAAATCAACATGCAAAAATAACTCTACATATATAATCTCTATGAATTCTACCCACCTAAAGAAACATATTTATTTATTTTTTGGTACTAGGAATCTAATCACAGCCTTGAATATGTTAAGCAAGCAGTCTATTACTTAGTTATACCTTCAGCCCATGAGCATACTGTATTTTAAATCAGTGTGTTGTTTTGTAAGAAAATATCAAAAGCACAATAAATACAGGATAAAGTACTGACTCTATTAAATCTGTGAAAAATAAAAAAATGTAACCAAAAAACAAGGTTTCAAGAAGATAGTAGCTCAACTTAGGGGAACAAAACTGAAATAGATTTTTCTTTAGCTTCCTTTTCCAAATTAGGGTTTTGTTAGTCATTACATTGTAAAACGCGATGGCTTCCTGACACAGCGAAACATTCCTGCTGAGTGCACATCCCAGTTCAACGGGGCCAAACGAACCCTTGCAAGTAATTTCCAAGGAGAAAAGTAATCTTGCCCATTTTAATCAAATACTTTATTCTTAGCATGCAGAGATTTATACCTATCAGTAAGTATTTTTTGAATGAGTGAGTGTCAAACAGACTGCTCAGGATTTACTTCCTCGTCCCAAACTATAATGTAGGCATTCAGTTAACATGTGATTCTCAAATGAATAAATGCTCCTAGAGCTCCAGAATGATAAAGGTATGTTACACATTATACTAATCTATTGCAAGGACAGGTTTGGCTTTGGATAATAGCAGGTGAGGCTGGCTGCTAGAATAAACGCCGTGTGTGCCTTAAAACAGCTCACGCTGCGGTCTCCAATCAGTTTCCAACACGGGTGCCCTCTGACCACCTCTGAATTAGCCTTGCAGCTTGCTTGCTAGCTCTCCTGACGACCACATTTTCCAGCCATTCTTTGCCTCATCTTTCAGTGAATGAGTCCTTTCTATTCCCAGCCCAAGTTTCGTAGAATCCTTTACAGGCTGAGGACAAGGAGAGTCCTATGCAGTTTCCTGTGCCCAACCCCCAGCCCCTTCCTTCTTTAACCTTAGTGGAAACAGCAGTTCTCCCTCTCTGTAGAGTCAGAACGCCTTTCCAGGGGTGCCTCTTGGGAAAAATGTGAATCTTCTCCAGCTTCGGTTGGGTGATACTGTTGTGTAAATGTGAAACTTCTTGATATTGATGACTGTATTATGGTTATATATGAAAATAGGCTGGGGCTAGAGGTGTAGCCCAGTAGTAGAGTGCTCAGGGTTCCATCTTCAGCACAGAAAAAAAATAATATTCTTAGGAAATATACAGTGAGGTATTTAGGAAGCATGTCTCCTTCGAGGCAAAAGGTTCAGAAAGAAATTTGAGAGATAAATGAAGATTGATAGCAGTAATGATGAAACAAATGGCACAAAATAAAAGCAGTTGATGCACCTGGATAGACTCCATATAAGATCTGTGTGTGCAATTCTTATAGCTTCTCTATAGACAAAAATCATAATAAATTATGCAATAAAGAGATTATAAACTATGTAATCATGATGAAATAATAATAATAAGTTACTAACAAGAACTCTGGCTTGTTCTTCTGGCCCCAAAAGAAATACTCATCAATCTTGGTTCTGGAAATCTCTGCAACAGTCTTCTTCTCCAGGAAGGCTCCAGTTTATGCTGCTTCCGGTGAAGGCTGAGTAATCACAATCCTCCATTTTTGGCTCTTCTGCGTGGGTCGGGCACCACCCGCAGGGCCCCAGAGAAGCAAGGGTCACTGAGGACAATCTCCCAGCAGTTTCTTTTTTCTTTTCTTTTTTTTTTTTTTTTTTGAGACAGGGTCTTGCTTTGTAGTCCAGGCTGGCCCTGAGCTCACTATGTAGCCCAGGCAAGCCTCGAACTCAGCAATCCTCCAGCCTCTGCCTCCCAAGTGCTGGGATGACAGGCGTGAGCCACCACGCCCGGCCCCAGCAGTTTCTTCAAAGGTATTTTTTCCCCTACGTTTCAAGGGAAAGGGAAGTTTTCTTTGTTTCTTCCATAGAAACACTTGGCAGTCTGTTGCCAGAATCCTGTCCTAATTCATAAGATGCTTTAGGGCACTCTGGACCTGCCACCATTAAAAATATAATTCTTGAAAAAAACCCAAAGAATATTAACAGTCCTACTCAAAGAAATTACTTAATTTGAAACACCCTGGCTTCTTCCACCTCTCTACCCTCTACGTCATGCAGGTAGGGGAGGGGATGTCAAATTTATGTTAAGAATTGCCTTTGAAAGCTCCTTTGGTGTTTCTGGTCTCTTACTCCAATGTGTGAATTTTATCACCAATCCTTTCCTTCTTAACCTTTAGACCTTTGCTAAACTAAGTCAGAAGATTTAAATACCTGGCCCCAGTAGCAATTCATAACCCATGACCTTCAAGCAAAGAACAATAGCTGCTGATTTCTTTCTGGGATAAGTGAAAGTTAAAAAAAGCCAGCATGGCAGCAAAATTTTATCTGCAGGTTATTTCTTGCACTAACATTGACGCATGCACAGATTTTCTGTTCTTCTGAAGGCTAGGTCTTGGGCAACTTTGCTGTGCACTGTAATTCCCTATTTTAGTCAGTGAGGAAGTTTGATTTAGCATAGTCATTCTCAAAAAACGTTCTCTGTTTCTGTTTCAGAATTTCCTAAAGATCTGTAAGAATGTTGGTATATGTGGTGCGTGTGAGCTGTATCTGTAGATATATTGCCTACTAGGAATTAAAAATAAGAAATGTAAAATATTATTAGTTTATTAAAAAAATCCTATATTGCATCATGCTAAATAAGTAATGCTATTGAAATAAGTAGGTTTTTTTTTCCAGAAAATAAAAGAGACAAGGTTTTCCATATTTGCAAATCTTTAAATGTCTGATACAGTAGAAGTGGTTCCTTCATTTCATTAGTTGCATTTGACATCTGGAAAACTCTAAAGTCATTAAGAGAATAAGATAGTCACAAAATATTATTAGAAAAATAGTGTTTTTTAAAAGTCTCG